>JAKLMY010000338.1:0-28640 GCA_022814645.1 Ganoderma meredithae | reverse complement strand
GATTATACGGTCGTTGCAGCAAAGGATTGTGAAATTATTCAGACTACCTTTACCGTAATCTTTACTATATTTCAGGCAAAATATCCTGACTTGCACCCCGTGGTTCCCTGCACAGTCCTGGTGGGCTGGCAGAGAGGGGAAAAAGAGGAGGGATAAGGAGGCCACGGATGCTGACGGCGATTTCAAGGTGGCGAGAGTGAGACATCGTAGGCCCCCATTAAGCTGCTTTCACGTCCACACCAAATACCCAACGCCTCTGCCCCATGCACAAGCAATTCAATCCGCGTACATACGCCCAATCCCAAATACATAGGTGCTAGATATTGTCCTCAGGTCCATCCTCGATGAGCTTTGCGTAATCCTCGTAGCTCGCAAACGTAGGTAGCGACCGAAGCTTCTTCCGGCGGCTTTTCCCATCCTCCTCGCCCCGTTTCCTCTTCCCCTTTTGCTTTTGCTCAGATGAAATGCCAGCCCACTCCTCTTCCTCCCCGCCCCCTCCACTACCAGATTCGGAACCGTCAAATTCGATGAGGCCCATTGGCACCTCAGAATCGAGGGACAGCAAGTCCTCGGCATCAGAGTCATCCGCGAAACCCAGGTCTTCGCTATCCTCGTCCCCATCGCTTTCATTTTGCTCGCCATCTTGGCCATCTCCTTCCAAGCCGCTGCCTGACAATCCGTCGAGATCCGAAGGTACATCATCGCTTTCGTCATCCATGGGGTCGTCCCCTTGGACTTCTGACGGCATAGTAGCCTTCATTACCTACCAGAGCAGTCAGCAAAAGTGAGGACAAGGACAAAGTTGGTCAACACACCTTCCAAATCTCTGCCTCCTCCGCGTCGCTATCATCTTCGCTTTCGCTCTCGTCCTCGTCCTCTTCATCCTCTCCAGCGGGGGCAGGTTTCTTGCCGGCGCTGGCCAAGTCAAACCCGCCGTCCTCACTCTCACTGTCATCACCGCTCTCTTCGACGTCCTCCCCAGCATCAGCGTCTCCTTCGTCTTCGCTCTCTGCATCGATTGCACCATCGTCAGATTGGGACTCCTCGACGTCGGAGCCTTCTTGTCCGCGTTTGCCCTTGCGCTTCCCTACCTTCTCCGCCTTCTTCTTGTCCCGCTCGTCCTTCCGCACGAAGTACGTATGGAAGAACACCTGGTCCACGGGAACGTCCTCCACCCTTCTCTTCCAGAACTTTTCGTCATTTACCGGCACGCCCAGCCCAGCCTCACCCTTAACGAGGGTGACACCGTGAGCGGAGGACGCGTTGTCGAGCGACGGCTGCATGGCGCTCTGGCCTTTCGGCTTCGGCTTCTTGGGGTTCTTGTACACGAAACGGTTGAGGAAGTGCGAGAGCGTGTTGAGCGACAGATCTGGAGAGCCGGTGATCGGTGTCGAAGATTGAAGCTGGTGGGCGTGCAGAGAGATGGTGGGGTGGTAGTGGTTCAGAAGGGGCAGCTGGTTATAACGATGAGTGCCGGACAATGGAAGGGGATGGGACCACTCACGAGCTCGTACATGGGAGATGCGAATGGGTGAGCGTATTGTGGATCACGCTTTCGAGCATCGTACGTTGGTGCGTCGGGGGTGGACGGGACTTTTGGTTTCGGGTGGCTTAACAGTTGTTTCAGCGTCGGGGTTGTGCTGAATAACTAATCTTCATGTTAGCGCAACTAGGGCACACATAGGTAAGGTTTAACTTACCTCGCCAAGCAAATACAAACCGCCCGCGACAAACTCGACAGCACCAGCAGCACCCACCCCGCTCGCAAGCATCTGCACGAACCGGCGAACGAAGGCCGCGACGCGTACAGAGTTATGGTCGTCCTTGAGTGATTTGAATACCAAGTTGAGATATAACGCTTGTTTGTTCGACTCGCCGAGACGTGGATCAATGAGTGACGCATAGAGCGTACGGTAGAATCGGTCGCTAATCGACGTTGAAAATGCGGTTGACGACTGGGTGGTGCACTGTGACGCTTTTGAGAGAGATGCCGTAGGAACAGAGAGCGTGGTGGAGATTTGAAGAATCAATGTTAGAGCTTGGAGTGAAATGTTGAAGGTAGAAGTATGCGTAATTCGGAAGAGCGTGTCGATATGCTTCTGGAAACTACACACAGCAACCAGAATCGTGTCAGTTCATAAGCGCATCTGGAGCATGAACGGCAACAACGCACATAGCAGAGCTTTCGCTGCTTAGATGCATTTGCGCGAACGGCAACGCACGGTTGACACCAGTGAGGATTGCACCGATTAACCGAGAAGATAAGTTCTCGACCTCGACGAAGCCGGCTTCACCCTTGACCTCCTTGGCTTTGCGCATTTTTGCGTCTTTGACCTTCCCAGTGTCTTTCTCCTTTCCCTTCATGCGTTTCCTCTTCCCCGCCGTCTCCTGGCCCTTGTCGCTCCCGACCTCCTCCTCGTCGGTTTTAGAGCCGAGGATCTCCTCGAACATCTCGAAGTACGCATCAAGGAGCGTGCGAGCAACAATCCGGTCCCCAGCGGAGGGTGTAAGAACGACCTGGTTCAATGTCACAGCCGCATAGTACCAAGCATGAGAGTTCCAACGAATATCCTTGTCGCTAGGCTTCTGTTTTGGCTCGGGCTTGCTCGTAGAAGGGCCATCATCAGTAAATCGAATGTGGGTGTGAGCGGCGGGGACTGAAGGAGTTGCCTGGGCCGAAGTGGAGGCTGGGAGGCGGAATACCAGCGCGCGAACTTCACGCACGATAACGGCTTTCATGGCTGGGTGCGTCTGGAGAACTTGGAGTAGGTGGAAAGCTGCTCGGGAGCACACTGACTTCTCCGTATCACCCTGGGTGTGTAGTGGGCGAAATTACTAGGAAGGGGCAGCTGGAGGAGGTTGGGGAACTCACGAGTTTGTTCACAAGGAGACGTAGAAGGTTCTGCTCTTGCTCTGGTTGCGCGCGGAGGAGGTTGGCGAGAAATGCGAGAGTTTGGGTGCGAACGTAGTTGAGCGGATCGAGGGAGAAAGTCTCGAGGATCTGGAGGATGGAGAAGAAGTATTTCTTGAGCCAATCCTCGAAGTACCAGACGAGAAGGTGAACGTCCTTGGCATCAGGGTGCAGAAGGGGTTGATCGCAAAAGTATCTGTAGATGAGGGTGTGGGGTACAGTTGAGTACCCGACAGCATGAAACAGAGCGAGAACGCACCGTAGTTTACGACTGGGACCTCCGCCGCCTACCCACCAATCGACGACACAACGGATAGCTTTCAGACCCTCGTCCCTTCCACCCTTTGCGCGACCGCGTTGGGCCATAGAACGCAAGCTGTCGAGGGCTGCGGTATTATGGAGGGGGCTGGCCTGGACGAGGAGAGTAAAGGCACTAAGTTTGTCGGAGAGAGTACCGGTGGAGAGGATGGTTTTAAGGAAGTGGGCATCGGATGCGCTATGGGCGGAAGGAGAGGAAGAGTAGGCTTTCGCATCTTGGGAAAGGAGAGATGCAGCACGTTCTGTGAGGGAAGCAAGCTGAGAGGCAGATGGCTGCTTGAGGTCAGATTTTGGGGAGAGCGGGGCCACAGTCGCGAACCAGGACGGCGAAGGAGAGACGGTGAAGCCCATTCTATGCGCTGCAGAGGCCAAGTCTGTGTGGCAAAGAAATTGCCTGAGAGCGATCTGCATATGCCAAGAGGTAGATGGCGAACCGCAAGCCCAAGCTGCATGCAGTCCAACGTCAGTTTGCACAGTGCACTCCCCAAGGGTCGATCTTGGTGCGCGCTTCTCAAAAATTCCTTGGTCGGCGCTTCACGACCCTCGCGTGGCACATCCCTTCTCTTCCTGCTACCACCACCTTGTGGTGGGCGCTTACCAGTAACGCAGCTTTGGGCAATGGCCCTCTGCCTACTGAGGGTCGAGATTGGATCACACGGGCTTACGGACTAGTAGACGCGTCGGTTGGGGTGATATCTGGCCATCTGCAGCGTCGAGGGAGCTGTTCGTGGGGGCGGGTCGCGCTGCCCTCCCAGGGAACTTACCCAAAGCCACTCACGCTCTTGGGAAGGGACTGTCTGGGCCCTCTTGAGCTATACATGCAGTCGATGCCTTACCAGATGATCTGGGGAGGAACATAGCCTTACTCTGGTAAGGGGGGAGTGCATTGACACCTTGACCTGGGGTGGAGGAGAGTCAGACCTCACCTTGGGGGCATGTTGCTATTGATCCAGTGCTGCTTCATACCGGATATCCGGGGAGGAGGAACATAGCCTCACCCTGGTGAGGGGGAATGAAGTGTCGGCATCAAATCTGGACCACCCTGGATGGGCCTTAGAATTATCCAGATGGCTGTTACCGGTCCTACCCATAAGAGAGGAGCAATGCGCTATTTGCACTGGTGGTGTGCGGGCCATGAGAATTCACTTAGAATCCCCAAGTAGTCAGGTGACAATCTGGCGAGCTCATTAAGGGAGCAAAAGCACAGGGGTCTTTAATCCAGGAAGTTAGGGGTAAGAACTGGCCAATTAGGCAACCCGGGCCAGTGACTTATGTTGCTGATGGTTAGTTGTAGAATACACTCCATGTGCGGTGGCACGGGGTCAGATCCACAGTGAGATGGTGGACCTATGCATGATCAGGGATCCATGCTGGAAGGCATCAGCAAACTGCATACATGGGTATAAACTGGACTCCTCCTCTAGTTGCAAATGAAGGCCCGGAGCAACAAGGAGGTCAAGGCAGGCCATAGCAGCATGGGAGAGTTACCCATGTCTGGCTGGAGAGAAGCTAAATCCCCTGTCATTTCAAACACTGGTAAACAAGGTGTTTCAGGCTTAAGTTGATTCCATTTCACTGCCAGCCTCGGACTCCCTCCTAAGCTGCCTCAAACAAAGGCCTGGAGAGGCAATGGTTGCTCCAAATGAAGGCCCAGAGGAACAACAGGAGCAGTTAAGGGGCAGGGTTTTGTAGTGGCCTGGCAGGTGAGCCTCGCAAGAGTGCTCTTTAGATTGGCAGTTACCCACTCGGGACTGGGCACCCTTCAGCTCTCAGGAACTCAAGGATGCCATTCTAAAAACCTCCTCCTCCTCCGCTCTTGGTGTTGATCACATCCACTGGTGACATCTCAAATTTCTCATTGACCCCAAGAAGAACCCAAAGTCTGCTGACAAGATTCTTTAGGGGTTTCACACACTGTTTAACTGCTGCATTGCTCATAGTGTATGGCTGGAAGAGTTTCACTGCACTGTGACTGTCATCATCCCCAAACCAAATAAGCCTGACTATTCTAAAGTCAAGGCTTATAGACCGATTGTCCTCCTCAGCTGCACTGCAAAGTGGCTTGAAAAGATCATCAACAACCACCTCCAGTATGACCTCCACAAACACGGCATACTTGACCGCTGCCAATTTGGCAGTGCTCTACAAAAATTGACCATTGATGCGGTTGCGTTTCTTCAAAACCACATTTACAGAGGCTGGAGTCAAGGACTTGTTACTTCCATGCTCAGCTTTGATGTCACCCAGTTCTTTTCCTCAGTCAATCACGCACTGCTTATCAAGATTCTGTCTCAATATGGCTTCTCCCCCATACTGGGAAACTTTTTCAAGGCCTATTTTATGCCTCGATGCTCCTTGTTCTGCTTTAATAACACCACTTCCTCTGAGTTCAATTGCCTGGATGTGGATGTCAGTCAGAGGTCATCCCTATCACCCACACTCTCTGCTGTGTATCTGGCCCCTGCCTTACATGCTATCTTTGGCACTCATACCACTCAGGCACAGTTTGCCCTCCAATTTTACATGGATGATGGCAATCTTGTAGTCACATCCAACAGCACTGAAACCAACTGTGACATCCTCCGAATAGTCTACAAACAGCTCGAGAAGGCTCTTTCTCGCCTAAGTCTACTGATCGAGCACGAGAAAGACAAACTCATCCACTTCTCTCCTCCATGTTGAAAGCCGGAACAACCCTTCGACTTCGATAATGTCTCCCTCAATCTCAACACTAGACCTTTGAATGCAGAACACCCACTCTATCCATCTCCAGTCATCAAACATCTGGGATTCTTGCTTGACCACAAGCTGTCCTTCAAGGAACATATCAAACACTACGCCTCCAAAGGCAATGTCACGGCCCTCACCTACTGCATGCTGGGAACATCTGTCCATGGCCTTACCCCCTACCAATGACACAAATTATATATCAGCTGCATCCATCCCATTCTCACCTATGGTGCCCTGATCTGGTTTTGACTGAGCAGTGGCAAGACTCTCATCAAACCACTTGTAGTTGCCCAGAATACTGCCCTATGGTGGATCACAGGCGCATTCTGCACCACTCCCACCGGGTTCCTTCCTATTGCTGCTGTGATCGAACCCCTCTACATTCACCTTAACAAACTACGTAAACACTATATTTTGTGCATCTACACACTTATGGGATCTCACCCCATTTGATCCCTGTTCCCCAACCTATACACATGGTCGTACTACAGCCCATACATCTGCTTTTATCCTTCACCACACAAACCCAAAACTGGTATGTTCCAAAGTGGCATTGCCTCCCAAGAGGACACTCCTTGCCAACCGCCAGCATCCAACAAAGACGGAAACATATCCTACTACCTGGACCATCTGGAATGTTCTGAATCCTTTGACCTACTTGATGACAAATGCCATCTTGGCAACCATCTCATCGACATCTTCCACAACAGGATTACCCTCAACCTGTCCCACCCACCCAAGGACGATCCTGATGAACTTCAATGGGACCTCTAACCATGCCTCCACAAGGCTCACCAAGAGCTCACCAGTCTACATGCCTTCACTGATGGTTCTGCCTCTTCCAAGGGCAGCAAGTCTAGTGCCAGTTTCATCCTGTTCTGAGCTACCACGGAACTACACTCACATGCTGAATGGTGCAGCAGAGGCTTTTTCTATAATGCCAAATGCACTGCTCTCCTACTCACCCTGAAAAAGGCTACTACCATCTGCAATGACCCTACGGTCATACATATACAAATCTTCTCCAATTCCGAGTCCATGGGCAAGGCCCTTTATGACATTCGGGATGGACATGAAGCCTCCCTCCAGATCTCCCACATTTTGAGATCCTGGTTTTCTCAGTCCTCATGCCATCACTTCACATTCTCGTACATCCCTGGCCATTCTGGTGTAGATGGCAATGAAGCAGTAGACAAACTTGTCAGTGCTGTCCATGTCCCATCCGAATGGACACACTGACCCACTTCATACTTGTTTCTCAGGTCCAACATCACACGTCTCTTAGTGGACTCTGATTGTGCATCTCAGTGCCACCCTACCGATGCTGACAGGGTGGCCGCACATGTTGGAAAATATGTACCCACTGGACCCATTGTGCATGAACTCATTGAAGCTTGCCTGACCTCCAAGAAGAAACACATCATGCACATGTTTGGGAAAGACAGATCCATTACTCTATACTCTTGCTTGTGTCATCTACTCTCTGCCCATGCCTCTATGGGTAACTTTCGTCTCTGCCTACGGAGCAAACACAATGAGCCTGTCACGTGCCCTTGTGGTGTTTGCCCGGACTCTGCTCATCCAAACGCTTATGTTGTTCAGGACCGTGCCCATATCCTACAACATTGCCCAATCTATGGCCGACGACCTCGGGGTCGTAACAACCGAGAGCCGTTCAACTATCTGGAAGACCTGGACCTTGTCCCGAAGATCTACTGGTTCCTCAGAGACAATCCTCTGGCATTCAGCTTTGAAGGTACTCCTGACTCGGAACACACTACCACCCGTTCATGGAACTTTTGGCGCTCCGCCGGTGTTGTCCTTTTCACCAGACTACAGGACGATCCAGACGCGGTCCTTTCGGACTTGCCTGACGATCACCCCATTACACTAGAGCTGGTGAACGATCGTGACTCATTCGCCTATACCTTTTATCGCGATTATTCTGCCCGTCTACCTTGGGCTACTATTGGGTACAATAATCACGTCATGCTCCCGACGCCCAGCCGAGTTCATCAGGAACATGTTAAACGACTAAACGCACGAGGTCACTACTTTGACCTCGACTTTTTCGACGACGAGTCTCAACACGCGAACTAGGTTCACCAACTAGTTCGCTGCCCCCCCCTTCCGCTACTGGTCTTCGGCCGCGGACCCGCCATGGTCAAACGAACGCGGGATAGCGTGTACGCTGTTAACGGTACAGAAGAGAAGCAAGCCTGTCTCCGTTGATACCGCCAATACACGAGATATATATAAAAAAAAGACCCTCGCGTGGCACACCATGGGCGCTCGTGCAAGGATACGGCGTCTCTGGATGTTTCGTCATTCGAGCCAGCTTGAATCAGGCGTGGAGGACTATGGGATAGGTATCGAACAACTCGTATGTCTAGGAGCTGTGAGCAGCTGCTAAGAGAGCCATGAGTTGACGCCTACGTCATGGCGGGCGCCTCTACTGCCATCTTGAGACGATGTATGGATGCGCGAGTTTGCAGCGCTTGAATCTTGGCGCGAACCGATTCTTCCTGCCACCTTCCTCCCTTTTCTCCTTTTTCATAACCAGCGATGCAGGCAGGCGGCCAGACTCCCGTCTTTGTGATGAGTGCGGCGTTCCTGCTTTTTGAAGCACAACCTTCTCATCGCTCCTGGCAGACACTGCTCCGGAACGGCAAACCGGACGCAAGGCTCAAATCTCAAATATCACAGCTGCTAAGGTTTCCCATATTCCTGCACTTGCGTTTTGGATTATATCTCTGACTGTCTTGTCTCAAGACTGTTGCCGATGTCATCCGGACGTGTTTGGGGCCAAAAGCCATGCTCAAAATGATCCTTGACCCCATGGGCGGCATCCTGTGTGTCCCCGTCGTCCTCCTACTGTCTTGTACCGCTGAATATCACATCTATTATAGCCTCACGAACGATGGCAATGCAATCCTCCGTGAAATTGATGTCGCGCACCCCGCAGCAAAGAACATGATCGAGCTTAGCAGAACACAGGACGAGGAAAGCGGAGATGGAACGACCAGTGTGATCATCCTTGGTGCGCCCCCTTCTCACTTCACCATATCCATTGGCCTACAACACATATCCGCCATGTAGCCGGTGAAATCCTTGCCCAATCCCTTTCACAACTCGAGCGCGACATCCACCCTGTCGTGATCATCTCCGCGTACAACAAGGCTTTGAAGGAAGCACTCGAAATCATCAAGCGCATATCGATCCCCATCGACGTCAACGACGATGAGCAGATGCTTTCGCTCATCAAGACCTCAATCGGCACCAAGTTTGTCATGCGTTGGTCCGATCTCATGTGCAAACTCGCCCTCCAGGCAGTCCGCACCGTTGCTCAAGACGAGGGCGCGCTTAAGACGGTAGACATTAAGCGGTATGCGCGTGTTGAGAAAATTCCTGGCGGCGAGATTGAGCAGAGTCGCGTCTTGGACGGTATCATGCTCAACAAAGACATCACCCACCCCAAAATGCGGCGGCGGATCGTGAACCCTAGGATCGTCCTCCTCGACTGCCCGCTCGAGTACAAGAAGGGCGAGTCGCAGACAAATATCGAGATCTCAAAGGAGGCAGATTGGTCCAAGATTTTGGAGAACGAAGAGGGACAGGTGCGGTTGATGGTGGAGAAAATTCTGGAGTTCAAGCCCGACCTCGTTATCACAGAAAAAGGCGTTTCAGGTGCGTTCATGTCGAACTCTGGTGACGGCGAGGTTCCGTGTATTTCATGCGGGAATACATGGGAGACATGGACTACTGAGTGTCTCCTCGCTTCTCTTGGTCGCTCCCGATGATCATCGGAGACTGTATAGGGACTTTCAGTAGCAGACTGGTTTTTCATCTCCCCTTTGAACTCGCCCGCGATGTTGCCTCCCATAAAAGCAGTGTTTCTCGCTTCTTTCCAGTGCTGACCTTGGTTTATTTTAGATTACGCCCAACACTTCCTCTACAAGGCCAACGTTTCTGCTCTCCGACGAGTCCGCAAAACGGACAACAACCGTCTTGCGCGCGCGGTCGGCGCCACAATCGTCAACCGTGTTGAGGACTTGCGCGAGGCAGATGTCGGCACCAAGTGTGGCCTCTTCAATATCGAGAAGATCGGCGACGAGTACTTCTCGTTCCTCACCGAGTGCCAAGAACCCCAAGCGTGCACCATTCTCCTCCGCGGGCCGTCCAAGGACATCCTCAACGAGATTGACCGCAACCTCGCGGATGCCATGTCCGTCGCGCGTAACGTCTTCTTCGACCCAACCCTCGCCCCTGGCGGTGGTGCGACGGAGATGGCGATCAGCGTCGGGCTGCATGCCAAGGCCCGGACGGTGACTGGCGTTGAGGGTTGGCCGTTCCGCGCTGTCGCAGACGCGATGGAGGTCATTCCTAGGACGCTTGTCCAGAACAGCGGAGGGAACGCAATTCGTGTCCTCACCGAGCTCAGGGTACGTTTCATCTATGCGTGACTCTAACTACCTGTGAGGCCTACTCACGGTTTCCTCTACTCCCAGGCGAAGCACGCGAATGGCGAGCACTCGTGGGGCATCAATGGTGACACGGGGAAGATCGTTGATATGAAGGAGTATGGGCTGTACGAGTCCGCGAGCGTGAAGGTACGGTCGCATTCTCCCCTTGGCATTTGGGGCAACTAACAAGCGGTGTCGACTCGCAGGTCCAGACGCTCAAGACTGCTATCGAGGCTGCCCGGGTGCTGCTCCGCGTCGACGATGTGGTAAAGGCGACACGGAAAGACAAGGAGCAGGGCGGTGGAGGCGGCGCGCCTCCCGAGGAGATGATGGAGGGCTGAGGGCTCTAGGGTCATGGTGCCCGCCCAGCAGCAGCATTATAAAATTTGTGTAATAGGACTGCTTCATTAGAACTTTTGTGATGACATCCACGACACAATGGGGATGAAGCGAGACGGTTGTGACATCAGGAAGCTTCGCCATTGGCGAAGTTGAATTGGGAAAGCATGATCAACACAAGGAGGGTGGTACATCCTGACGAATTGCGTTCACCGAGTTGTCGTTTGTTTGTCTCATTACCCGTAGATTTATAGAACGTTACGCTTGTCACTGATGCTGGCGGATAAACCGGGGGAAGCTGGGTTGACCTCACCTACAAAACAATAATGCACGGACGAGAAATATCCACCCCCCCCCCCCCGAGAGCGACATGAAGCAACTCTACACATATCGGATAGAAACACCGGATAGCATAACTACTGATCGTCGTCGTCGCCGTTCGAGCTTGCAACGTCACTGCTGCCATCGTCGTGCTCCCGCGCTTTGCCTTTTGCAATCTTACCAGCCTCTTCGTTGGACTGGGAAGATGAAGCAGCTGCGGCGGCTAGGAAACCAGATAGCGGAGCCGCAGAAGACCCGCCACCAGCTTTCCCCTGTGAGGCTTTCCATGCGTGGGCCATTTGAAGGAATTTGAATGACGTGGGGTTGGATTCCCGCTCGTCGTCCGCAAACACAATGTCCCAATCTAACGGTGCCAAAATCAGCATCAGTGAAAAAAATCGGAAATGGGAAGCCTGCAAATATGCACCTTCGACCGTTTGACCCGTCTCCTTGTCGACAGTCCTGCGCTTGCTCGTAATAGGCATCATGCCCTGAACCTTCACGACATCCTCGGCTGAACCGTACTTCTCCTCGAATGTCTTCCAAATCTCGAGCAACACAACACGCTTGAAGGCCGCGGAATATATGAGCGACCCGCATAGGCCTATGAGTCAAGTACGCACCTCATGTTTCAACCCCTTACCCTTGAGATCTTTGTAGGCGCGATCAAACACTTGCCTAGCACGCACAGGATCGCCTTCGACTATTGGGATCTCGTCTTCATCCTCGTCTTCCACTTCCTCGCGCATGGCCCGAGGAATTGGAATAGATTCGGCCTCGAACGTCGCGTACGATATCCAGACCTTGACGTGGCCGCTGAGCTGCACAAGGCGTTCGTAGAGGTCGCGGGCCTTTTCACGTTCACCCTCCTCCGTTTCGAAGTCAACATATGCCTTCCACAAGAGCTCGGGCATAGAGAGAGCCGTCTGCGACACCCCGAGCTCATAGATCGCACGAACTCGGGCGAAATCTGCCAGCTGGGTTTCTAGTTCCGCATACTTGATCCAAGCAGCGGAGTTCGTGGGGTCGAACTACACAAACATGTTAAACGAAGATCACGATAGAGAGACACCACATACCTCGATGTACTTTTCGTACAGTGTTCGCACGCGATCAAATTCACGAAGCTGGACCAAGAAATGAGGATTCTGCACACTAAGTAGATTGTTCACGGCACCTACGTCGAATTCGAGCTGAATGTAACCTTTAAAAAGCGCTTCCTTTGGACACATTCCGATGGCCGTTCCCAAAATCTTCCGAGCAGCCGGGAGTTGCAGTTGTCGTACCTCGAAACGTGCAAACATGACCCACAATTTGGCAAATGTGAACTGCTTGTGCGGTACGACGCGAATGGCCGTCTCGTAGATTTGTCGTACACGTTCGTAGTCCTGTCATGCTTGTTAGTTACTGAGAAGACAACGGCATTCGAACGCGCTTACCTTCGTCTCCATCTCCTCAAATAGAGCATAAAACAGCCATAAGAATATGTATCTCCGCCAATGTCGCTTTTCACCTCCTGGCGGCACTTGCGCAACCGCCCTTTCGTACACCTCCCGAACTCGGTTCATTGCCCGCTCCTCCTCTTCTGAAGTTGCACCCTCATCCCGCACATCCCGTAACGCACCCTCCTCCAGACGTGCATAATCGAACCAAACGTCGTAGTTTCGGCCATCGTGTTGGAGCTCCTCTTCGTATTGTATGCGCCGTTTGCCGAGCACTGTCGATTCGAGAGTGGTACGTGTGCCATGCTGCTTCTCAAACTTGGTGTATGCTGCGTAAAGAGGACCCGATTTTGAACGGGGCAAGCGTGACAGAGCGAACTGCAAGACAATAGAAACGTTTGCACTTGGGTTCGTGCACTGAAGACGGACGACGACAAGACACGCACCTTGTAGATCACTCTTGCCCTCTCGTACTCCTTCAGCCTTGTCTCCATCTTGGCAAACGCGTTGAAGACCGCTTGTGCCTTTTCGATCTGTTCCTCATCATCGCCAAAGAACTCGAGGGCGGTCTGGAAGACCTCCCGCGCCTTGTCTTGTCTTGCCCTCTCCTCTTCGAACTTTCCCCACTTGACCCACACGCGCGGTTCCGGGCGGACGGCGACCCATCGCTCGTAGATGGCGCTGGCGCGGTCGAGCTCCTCGTACCTCTGCTCGAGCTTGATGTACGCCTGCCACGCCTTATCGTCGGGCTCCCACTGCATCCAGCGCTCGAAGACTTGACGGGCGCCCGGAACATTCTGGAGAAGCTCCTCGAGGTAGACGTACTTGTACCAAAGCTGGTCGACGCGAGGGAGGAGAGTGACAGCACGGTCAAAGAGGTTGCGGGCGTGCTGGACGTTGCGGCCCTTGAGCTCGACTTCGGTGTAGGAGAGCCAGAGTTGGACGCTACGTGGGTCGACGTCAAGGGCTCGCTCGAAGACGGAGCGAGAACGGGCGTATTCGCCTTGACTAGCCTGTGGTGGGTGTGAGAGAACAATGGGTGAACGATGTCAAGGGAAAGAGCGGACCTCCCAGTTGGCGTATTGTAGCCATTCTTTTCTGAGCCAGGATGTTAGGGAGAGGAAGGCCGGAAAAAAGAAGCAAGACATACATGCTTGAGCGTGTCTGTCGGATGCGCTTCTCAAACTCTTCGCGTTTGCGGCCGCGATACTCGTGTAACTCCTCGAAGTCCTCGACGCGCTGCTTGGGGGCACGGAACTGGGATTCCTGACGCTCCTGTGCCTATTGTGTGTGGGTGAGACGAGTTGTGCGAGAAGAGAGGTGGGATGGGGGCATACATCGCGAAGAAGTTGCTCAGCAGTGACCTGGATGGCGGCGGGGGCCCTGTTCTTGATTCTGGAGGGGAGGATGAACGACTGGATGCAACGGCGCGATCTGGCGGACATACCGTGGTGCCCTTCCGTCCTGCATGGTCAAGTGTCGCTGGGGATGAACGCGGTCTGGTGCAGGCTTGGGCTTGGGGCCGCAGGCACAAGCAACTCCATGTGCGAGGGGTTAGGGTTGTGCGTCACTGGCGCTGCGCGCCGAGTCGCGTCGAGTCGCGTTGGAGACGCGTTGGCTTGCTGACTTAGACTGGCTCTGGCTCTGGCAGTCTCTGGTCGCACTTCGTCCCCGTCTCTTCAGCTGCGAGCCTGTCCAAGGGCCTCTGCTCACACATTCGCTCGCTCTCTACTAAGCAGGGCCCGTCTGCGAACCTACCAGCCATCCTATTCCTCACTGGCCCTCGCCTCTTCTCCTTCATCCCACATCCCCTATATTACGTGTATCTTCACTCACGACCTCCACACCACACCCTACTCTCATCCTCCCAACACTACCGTCATGGCCGTGGTCGCCACCAAAGTTCCCCATCTCCTGACCCTCGCGGACCTCACCCCGCAGCAGATCCAGCGAATCGTCGTCCACGCCTACCACCTCAAGCGCACCTCTACCCCCTGGCTCGCCCCTCAAGGCCGCCTCGACAACGGCAGGTTGTCCACCTCAAAGCTCCGCATGCCTTCCCAGTCCCTTTTTAACAAGTCTATTGCGCTCCTCTTCTCAAAACGGAGTACCCGCACCCGTGTCTCCGCCGAGACCGCTGCCACCCTCCTCGGAGGACAGGCTGTTTTCCTCGGCAAGGACGACATCCAGATTGGTGTCAATGAGTCCGTCCGCGATTCCGCTCGTGTCATCGGAGGAATGACCCAGGGTATCTTCGCCCGCGTCGGAGCTCACGAGGAAATCGAGGTTCGTCTCTTTTTTGCTCCTCTTCGCGAGTGTCGTTGCCTCATCGTCCGTATCCTTGAATTAGGAACTGGCGCAGCACTCGCCAGTGCCCGTGCTTAATGCGCTCTCCTCTCTGTGGCACCCCACTCAAGTGCTCGCCGATTTGCTCACTCTGCAGGAACACGCGCGATTATTTGGGTCTACGCCCAAGCAGTATGAAGACAAGGAACCGAAAAAGTTGCAGAAGCTGGAGGAGCTCCGTCCGCTGACGATCGCCTATGTGGGCGATTGTGCGAACGTGCTCAACGACATGCTGGTCACGTATCCGCGACTGGGCCATCAAATGCGCGTCGGCGCACCCGAGAACGCAAAGTACCGTCCGCCGAAGGCAGTTTGGGACCGGGTGGTCGAGCTCGGATGCGACAAGAGGATCTTGATGACCGCAGATCCACAGGAGGCGGTCCACGGAGCGGACGTGGTGGTGACGGATACGTGGATATCGATGGGACAGGAAGCGGAGAAGGCGGAACGGCTAAAGGACTTCCAAGGGTACCAAGTGACGGAAAAGCTATGCAAAGAGGGTGGTGCGAACCCGAACTGGAAGTTCATGCATTGCCTGCCTCGGAAGCTGGAAGAAGTAGACGACGAGGTGCGTCTGAAATGCCGCCTGGGGACGTGAGGTAGGCGAGGGAGGATTGACCAAGGTCCTTGATGTGAACTGCAGGTGTTCTACGGACCGCGGTCGCTGGTGTTCCCAGAGTCGGACAACCGGAAATGGACGATCATGGCCGTTTTTGAGTAAGTTTTGGCTGATGGTTTGGTAATTGGCCGGATACAAGGAGAGCTGATCACGAACATGGAACAGTCTTTTGTTCGGGAAGTGGGAATTGACGGGCGAGCCGGGGAAGGGGAAGGCGTGAACATCGGAGAAAGGGAGGGAGGTTGTGCGGGCGAGCCGATTGAAGAGATGGGGGGGACGGGAGGGGAGAAAGGGCGGGATAGATACGGGGCTGGTGCGTATGGTGTGCGTTCTAGCGTAATCTACGGAGTAATTGCTGGCGAGACGATCGCTGGGTAGGAGAGATCGTCGTGCTGGAAAGGCCCTTGGCGAGGGTTGCAGACAAGGGCGGCTGGGACGATGCTCGCGAGGCGGGAGTCGGTTCGGAGCAGGAGTCGCGGGTCTGTGGGGGCGGTCTCGGCTCGCGGGCCGGAGAGCTCGTCTTGGATGACGTCTTTGGCTGTTGGCTGTGGAGAACTGAGAACTGGGACCGCGCGACTGAGGCGACTGCCAGGTTCTCTCCACCACCGTCAGCCTCCCCCGCATCCCGCATCGCTCCCCCCCGCACTCCCCACCACGGCTGCCTCAACCCCCACAGACGACTCCCCCCTGCCCTCGCCCACACCCATGGCCGAGGTCAAGCGCGACGTTCGCAATCCTCTCCTCTTCGAGTGCGCATGGGAGGTCGCAAACAAGGTCGGCGGCATCTACACCGTCATCAAGACAAAGGTCCCCGTCACCGTCTCAGAGTATGGCGATCGCTATACCCTCATCGGCCCCCTCTCCTACAAGACCGCTCCAATGGAGGTCGAGGCCCAGGACCCCACAGACCCCCACCTCGCTGCCACCCTCGATAACATGCGTGCAGCCGGGGTCAAGATTCTCTACGGCCGCTGGCTCATCGAGGGCGCACCAAACGTCCTTCTCTTCGACACTGGCAGCCAATACTCCCGTCTCGACGAGTGGAAGGCAGACCTCTGGAACCTCGCAGGCATCCCCACTCCACCAAACGACCATGAAACAAACGAGACCATCGTCTTCGGTTACATCGTCGCCTGGTTCCTCGGAGAGGTGCGTCGTCTCCTTCCATCCTCTTGTTATCTGTTTTGCTCCATTTCTCTCTCCAAACTTCCCCGAATCTCGCGTTTCCTGCAATCCTGTCCCCCAACCCGCGTCTTGCTTCTGCCCGAACACGATGCGAGCCCACTCGTCCCCTCGCCCCCGCCGCGCGACCATTCCCGCCCCACACCTGCCTTCCTCCTCCCCATCGCGAGCTATCGCGTCACCGGGTCAGCTACCCTCGGACCTTCCACCTGGCCCCGTCCTAAGCGCGCGCCCCGTTCCCACATCTTCACGACCCTCCGTCCCCGAATGGTCACGGCGACTTGGATGGTGACCCTATCTTCGCCCTCTGTCTCGGTGGTTCGACAAGGGCCGCCCGAGATCACTTCCTTTTCCTCGCTCTGGTCCGCTCAAATGTCTCACGTGAACCGCCCGCGCGTTCTCGTGCTCTGTCACGATGAGTGGGGCGAACCTTGCGAGCGTCCCGCCACTCCATCGCACGAATTTCCATTCGCCATCCCCACCAGCGTGCATCCTTCTCCATCTGTCTGATGCGTCCTTCTCACGTTGAGTGATTCACATTTTTCTACCCGCAGTACGTTTCCCGCCAACTCGACAAGGCAATTATCGCGCACTTCCACGAGTGGCAGGCAGGCCTTGCCATTCCCCTCTGCCGCAAGCGCCATATAGACGTAACCACCGTCTTCACCACCCACGCCACTCTTCTCGGCCGATACCTCTGCGCCGGCTCTGTCGACTTCTATAACAACCTTCAGTACTTCGACGTCGATCACGAGGCAGGAAAGCGCGGCATCTATCACAGATATTGCATTGAGCGCTCCTCAGCTCACTGCGCCGATGTCTTTACCACCGTTTCGCACATCACCGCCTATGAAAGCGAACACTTACTCAAGCGCAAGCCCGATGGCGTCCTGCCCAATGGCCTCAACGTTGTCAAGTTCCAGGCGATGCACGAGTTCCAGAACCTCCATTCTACAGCTAAGGCGAAAATTCACGATTTCATCCGTGGACACTTCTACGGCCACTACGATTTCGATCTCGACAACACTCTCTACATGTTCACCGCTGGCCGGTATGAGTACCGTAACAAGGGTGTAGACATGTTCATCGAGTCGCTGGCTCGTAAGCACTGTGCTCTTCGATCCCGACCTCGCAACTGACATCTGTGTAGGGTTAAACTTCCGACTGCAAAAGTCTGGCTCCAAAGTCTCCGTTGTGGCGTTCATCATCATGCCCGCTGCCACCCACTCGTATACCGTTGATGCGCTCAAGGGTCAGGCTGTCACTAAGCAACTTCGCGACACGGTCACGGAAATCCAAAACCGAATCGGTCAACGTCTCTTTGAACACGCTATGAGTTCTAACGGGTATGCTGTCTTTAGTAATTGCCAACGTTTCTCAGTTGATGTGTTTGATATCGTGTAGAGAACATGCTACGCTTCCTACGCCTGAAGATCTTTTGTCGGAAGAAGACAAGGTTTTGTTGAAACGTCGCATTTTTGCTCTCAAGCGTAATGCCCTCCCGCCCGTAACGACACACAACATGGCCGATGACCACAATGATCCGATTCTCAACCAGATACGACGCGTTAAGCTGTTCAATAACTCCCATGACCGCGTCAAGGTTGTCTTCCACCCAGACTTCCTGAACAGCAACAACCCCATCCTTGGCATGGACTATGAGGAGTTCGTTCGTGGATGCCACTTGGGTGTCTTCCCTTCGTACTATGAGCCTTGGGGTTACACTCCAGCAGAGTGTACGGTCGTAAGTTGAGCTTCTATTCCCCACGTTTATCTTTTGTTCTCAACGTAGTTCGATCCAGATGGGCGTTCCCTCGATAACCACCAACCTTTCTGGGTTCGGCTGCTTTATGCAAGATCTGATCGAGCGCCCCCAAGAGGAAGGTTGCTACATCATCGACCGTCGCTCCCAGTCTGTCGAGGACGCCGTTAACCAGCTTACGGACCACATGTTCTCGTTCTGTGGCAAAACTCGTCGGCAACGCATCAATCAACGTAACCGCGTCGAGCGCCTTTCACCGCTCCTCGACTGGAAGAATTTGGGCATCGAGTACTCGAAGGCGCGCCAGCTTGCACTCCGCCGTGCGTACCCCGACGCATTCTACGGTGCTGGCGGCGAGCCTGGTGAAGAGGATGACCTCGACTTCGGCATGGAGCGGATGACGTTGCCGATCAGTGTCCCGGCGAGCCCGCGGTACAAGATGTCGGGCATCGCAACTCCCGGTGATATTGGTACCATCACTGAGGAGGTATGTCTATCGTTTAATTTGCTCACCGAATCTCATACTTGTTTGCTGACGCATGCATCTAGATGCAGGCCCTCAACACCAGTGATTACCGTGGATACCAGTGGCCGGCTTCGCAGGAAGAGGAGGAGGAGGGCTATCCCTTGTACGTCTCTTCTACCCGTCGTCTTGAGAAGCTGAAGTGACATGGGTGGATCCGCTCTAGCCCGCTCGTCATGAAGGTCCGCTCTCGTGCCAACTCGGTCATGTCTGGTGCAAGCACGCCAGGAGGCGGCCGCTCGAAGAGCTTGAGCGAAACGGACCTCCGCAAGGCGGATGCCGCACTGAGCAACGTCACTGACACACAGACCAACGGCGTCAACGGTTCCCATTGATGATCGGCTTTTTTGAGTCGCGGGGAAATCTTGTGTGCTGGGACGCGGTCTTGGGAAGCCTTCTAGATCTGCAAGATGTACATTACGTGAACATACCGTGCTGACAAGATTTCGGAACGATCTGATTGGAAGTTGGGAGGAACTTGAAGAGAACCCTGGAGTTGCGGTGGATGGATGAATGCACATTACGGATCCGCAGGCCGGAGGATCCGCGTTTGGTTCATGTCGCATTACATTTGTTGTGCTGTTTTGCGGCTAAATATATATGAAATGTTCGGTCTACACTAATTGCTGTGCATACTAGTACAATGCGGTGTCTCCTCCCGCGCGAATGCCAGCATCTCGACCCGTGGCTGGACTGAGGCAGAAAATAATTGGACATGCAGTGTTTATCGCGACGATAGTGAGAGAAGATTATAGTGCGAAAGAGAAGATTATCAGTGCACAACAATGTACGTAGTCTAACTTGCTAGTTGGTCCTAGAAGTACGTGAGGGGGAGGAAAGGCACGTAAATATGATATGGCCGGAACACATGGAGAATTTCATCCGAGGAGGGAGAAGAACAACGGCAACAACGCTGGCAGTTGTGTACCAATAATAGATCATGGAAAGAACTTGAGACGAGAGGTGGACAGACCTACTTCTTGCTGGCCTCGATGGCGTCTCCATTCTTGCATGCGACGAGTTTGATTTTGGGTGCTGATACTATCTCATTGGACTCCATCTTGAAGGAGGCGGACTTTACGATGAAAGTCCACACATCGTCACAGAGGCGGTAAGTATGGAGGTGACCCTGAGCATGACGACGACCGAGGGGGGCGATGTCTGTAAACCTATGAACGCCGTAGAAATGTCGGGGCATACCTTGAGGTTAGTCTTTGTCTTTACTTGCTTGACCATAATATCGGCAAGAGACTTGTCGAACTATGGGGGTCAAAGGCGGGGGAAGGAGTGTCGGGGGTTGAGCGGCGTGCAGGCAAACTACGGAGGTGGGGGTCAGAGATGTCGGTCCGCACCTGCTGGAGAACCTTCATAGCCAGCTGGGGGGTTATGGCGCCGCTGGTAATGAGCTCGTCGAGGGAGTCGGTAAGAGCCATGCCGATGCTAGACAGCCGTCAAGTAGGCCTGGCAAATGCTCTCTGCAAGGAGGGGTACTCACGAGGAGCCACGGTAAAACTCGTAGTATGCAGAGGCCATGGCTGGCGATCAGGGTGTGGCTCTGGGCGATGACAAGCGAGAGACTGCCGCTGGTTGCACGCGGGACGGTAAGTGGATGCCCGTGAGTGGGCAGAGGCGCCCAGGGCTGCAGTCAGCACAGACGCGGGCGAAACACAGCTTAGCTCCGGGGGCGATCTGCGTGTGCATCTCATCTAGACGCGCGCGATGAATTTGAGGATTTAATGAAGCGGGGACAGACGCTCGTTCTTTTTCTCTTCCTGTTCACTCGATCGCGTCCCTGCAGCAAGGAGCGGCCGAGCGAAGAGGAAGAGCTACACCCAGACAGACGCATACAACCAGCCACTTCATTCGTTTCATGCCTGCGTCCATGGCCCTCTCAAACCCCGCCCTCAAAATAAACGCCGCCAGGCCCGTCCTCGCTCGTTCCGCTACAAACTACAAGCACCGCTTCCCTGCTCCCCCCCTCGCTGCAACACTAGTACACGATCAAGACAGCCTTGTCGACGCTGTCCTCGAACTTGCAGATGGCACTGTCTTCCGCGGCATCAGCTTTGGTGCCGAGGGCAAGAGCGTTGCCGGAGAGTGCGTCTTCCAAACCGGTGCGCCCCATCCTTGCCCTTTTTAATGCCCCACGCTCACTTTTTTCGCTCTCCAGGCATGGTCGGATACACAGAGTCCCTCACAGACCCATCATATGAAGGCCAAATCCTCATCTTGACCTACCCTCTCATCGGAAACTATGGCGTGCCCCCTCGCCCCCACGAATCTTCTCTTCTTGACATCCCGCAAGAATTTGAGTCTTCGCGTGTACATATTTCTGCCCTCGTCGTTGGCTCCTACTCCCCAGATTACAGCCACTTCCTCGCCGGTTCCTCCCTAGGCGAATGGCTCAAGCAGAGTGGGGTTCCAGCAATATTTGGCGTTGACACCCGCGCCTTGACAAAAAAGATCCGCGAGAACGGCTCCATGCTCGCAAAGGTATTGGCTAGGCGTACTGATGCCCCTCTCACCTCTCGTGACCTCTTCCTCTCCTCATCCACCCCACCATCCCGTGACCCGTCTCCGACAGGCGCTACACCCAACGGTGCTCCTGCTCGTTGGCGCGAGGACTACCTTGATATTCCATTTTCGGATCCCAACCAGAAGAACCTCGTCTCTGTCGTCTCCACCAAGACCCCACGTATCTTCAGGCCTGTGGGTCAACCAAAATTGCACCCGTCGGGGTCGCGCCCCCTCCGCGTCCTTGCCGTAGACGTGGGCATGAAGCACAACCAGATTCGCTGCTTTATCCATCGTGGTGTGGAGCTCAAGGTCGTTCCTTGGGATCATGATTACCTTGCTACCGCTGAAGAGCCCTTCGACGGGCTGTTCATCTCGAACGGTCCTGGTGATCCCACTATGGTTGCACCTGCCATCGAGCGCCTTGCTCGTGCGATGGAGAAGGGTGACCGGCCCATCTTCGGCATTTGTCTGGGCCACCAGCTGCTCGCCCTTGCCGCAGGCGCCAAGACTTCCAAGATGAAGTATGGTAACCGCGGCCACAACATCCCTTGCACCGACGCCCTCAGCGGCCGCTGCTACATCACCAGCCAGAACCATGGGTACCAAGTCGAGGCTACGTCTCTCCCCGACGGCTGGAACGAGCTGTTCCAGAACGCGAACGACGGGAGCAACGAGGGCATCTATTGTCTCGACAAGCCGTTTTTCTCTGTCCAGTTCCACCCTGAGTCAACCCCCGGCCCGCGTGACACCGAATTCCTGTTCGACGTGTTCATCCAAAACGTCGTCGACTGCGCGAAGACTGGCCGCCTAGTGCCCATTTCCATGCCAGGCGGGACTAAGGAGGAGAACGAGGCTCGTGTTCCTCGCGTCGCCGTGCAAAAGGTTCTCATCCTCGGTTCCGGAGGCCTGTCTATCGGCCAGGCGGGCGAGTTTGACTACTCCGGCTCGCAGGCGATCAAGGCACTCAAGGAGGAAGGCATCTACACGATCCTCGTTAACCCAAACATCGCCACCATCGCGACGTCGCGCGGTCTTGCCGACAAGGTGTACTTTTTGCCCGTCACGCCCGAGTTTGTCCGCAAGATTATCAAGTACGAGAAGCCGGACGGCATCTACGTCACGTTCGGTGGACAGACCGCGCTGAACGTTGGCATTAAGCTCAAGGACGAGTTCGAGAGCCTCGGATGCAAGGTCCTCGGCACGCCCGTCGACACCATTATCATGACTGAGGACCGTCAGCTGTTCGCGAGCGCGATGGAGGAGATTGGTGAACGGTGTGCGCAGTCGAGCACTGCGACGACGGTTGACGAAGCGATTGCGGCCGCGAGCAATATCGGGTACCCCGTCATTGTCCGCGCGGCCTACGCACTTGGTGGTCTTGGATCGGGTTTTGCGCAGGACGAGCAGCAGTTGAAGGCGCTGTGCAGCAAGGCCTTCGCGACGAGTCCACAGGTGCTAGTTGAGAAGAGCATGAAGGGATGGAAGGAGATCGAGTACGAGGTAGTCAGGGACTGCCGCGACAATTGCATCACAGTGTGCAACATGGAGGTGAGTAGTCCCACATCATCCCCTTCGAATTCTGCTAGGACGACATGCTGACTAGCGAAATGCCACACTCATACAGAACTTCGACCCGCTGGGGATCCACACGGGGGATTCTATCGTGGTGGCGCCGTCGCAGACGTTGTCTGACGCGGACTACAACATGCTCAGGACGACGGCTATAAACGTTATTCGGCACCTGGGGGTTGTGGGCGAGTGCAATATCCAGTACGCGCTTAACCCGACATCACGCGAATACTGCATCATTGAGGTAAACTTGATAACATCCTTCATCCGTGCTCCTCTCGGTTCTGATCCATTTGAAATCGTCTTCTACTCGGCAGGTCAATGCGCGTCTGTCGCGTTCCTCAGCTCTGGCGTCGAAGGCGACCGGGTACCCATTGGCCTTCATTGCGGCGAAGCTTGGATTGGGCATTCCATTGAATGAGATCAAGAACTCGGTGACGAAGGTGACGTCGGCTTGTTTTGAGCCCAGCTTGGACTACGTTGTGGTCAAGATCCCACGCTGGGACCTGAAGAAGTTCAGCCGCGTCAGTCCGCTGCTGAGCAGCAGTATGAAGAGCGTCGGCGAGGTCATGAGCATTGGCCGATCGTTCCAGGAAACAATCCAGAAAGCGATCCGTGCCATTGATGACCAGTTCTCGGGGTTCGCGAAGGTTCGTCTGGCTTGTGTGTGTTTTTCTTCGCCATATCGATGTTGACGAAAGACATTAACTGTACAGAACGACTTCGTCGAGAATATTGACGAGGAGCTCATGAACCCGACGGATAAACGTATCTTCGCAATAGCAGCTGCGTTCCACCGCGGATATAGCGTAGAGAAGATATGGCAGATGACGAATATCGACAAGTGGTTCCTCACGAAACTGCAGGCTATCTTCAGGATGGAGCAGCTTCTCTAGTAAGTGAAAATGATCAGCCTTCGCGGGAACGTCAGCGCTAAAATGGGCACAACTTCAGCCAAACCACCATTAACTCCATCGACAAGGAAATTCTTCGTCAGTCCAAGCAACTGGGGTTCTCAGACCGTCAGATCGCCACATGCATGGGCACAACAGAACTCGCTGTTCGCCGTTTGCGCCAGGAGAATGGTGTTGCCCCATTCGTCAAACAAATCGATACCGTCGCCGCGGAGTTCCCCGCTTTCACGAACTACCTGTACACTACGTACAACGCTGTCGAACACGACGTCGATTTCGACGACTGCGGCGTCATGGTCCTCGGTTCTGGTGTATACCGCATTGGTTCATCTGTCGAGTTCGACTGGTGCGCCGTCCGCGCAATCCGCACCCTCCGCGATCAGGGCCTCCCAACGGTCATGGTCAACTACAACCCAGAGACCGTCAGTACCGACTATGACGAGGCCGACCGTCTGTACTTCGAGAACATCAGCTTGGAAACGATCCTCGACATCTATGATACGGAGCGCTCCCGTGGTGTTATCCTCTCTATGGGCGGACAGACGCCGAACAATATCGCACTCCCGCTCTATCGCCAGAACGTGAAGATTTATGGGACGTCTCCCGAGATGATCGACACGGCGGAGAACCGATTCAAATTTTCTCGTCTTCTCGATGAGATTGGCGTCGACCAACCGCTCTGGAAGGAACTGTCCAGCTTCGAGGAGGCACATGCGTTCTGCGACAAAGTCGGCTACCCTGTACTCGTTCGCCCATCCTACGTGCTCTCTGGTGCTGCCATGAACGTCGTATTCAGCCAGGATGACCTCAGTAGCTACCTTTCCCAAGCTACTGCCGTCTCCCGCGAGCATCCTGTCGTCATCACGAAGTATATCGAGGGCGCGAAGGAGATTGAGATGGACGCAGTCGCCAAGGATGGCAAGGTCATCATGCACTACATCTCCGAGCACGTCGAGAACGCTGGCGTTCACTCTGGTGATGCGACCCTCATCCATCCTCCCCAGGACCTTGACCCCGAGACCGTTCGTCACATAGAAGACGCCACATTCAAGATCGGCAATGCACTTAACGTGACTGGTCCGTTCAATATTCAATTCATCGCCAAGAACAACGAGATCAAGGTCATCGAGTGCAACATTCGAGCGGCGCGCTCCTTCCCGTTTGTCTCAAAAGTGACTGGCATAGATGCGATCGAATTGGCGACAAAGGTCATGCTTAGCATACCAGTGGAGCCATATCCTCATATGCCGCTTCCCCCAGACTACGTTGGCGTCAAGGTCCCTCAATTCAGCTTTAGCCGCCTATCTGGTGCAGATCCTGTCTTGGGTGTGGAGATGGCGTCGACAGGGGAGGTGGCTTGCTTCGGAAAAAACAAGTATGAAGCTTATATCAAGGCTCTCGTCTCAACTGGTATCGTGTTGCCGAAGAAGAATATCCTTTTTTCGATTGGCAGCTTCAAGGAGAAGCTCGAGATTTTGCCTTCAGTCCAGAAGTTGCATGCCGCCGGCTACAACATCTTCGGTACCTCAGGTACTGCGGATTTTTTCACAGAACACCACGTTCCTTGCAAGGTGAGGTTTTCATGTGCCCGTCACACATATTACTCAGTCTGATCATCGCTCCTTAGTACCTGGAGATCCTTGGCGAAGACAGTGACCAGAAGTCGGAATATTCACTGACGCAGCACCTTGCGAACAACCTCATCGACATGTACATCAACTTGCCGTCTAAGAATCACTACAGGCGTCCCGCGAGCTACGCCAGCAAGGGTTATCGCACTCGTCGCATGGCTGTCGACTTCGCTGTTCCTCTGATCACGAATGTCAAAATCGCTAAGTTGCTCTTCGAGGCCCTGGTACGCAAGCTGCCGCTGGAGGTTTCGCCGGTCGACTTCAAGACCTCTCACGACACCCACACGTTCCCAGGGCTGATCAATATTTCCGCCTTCATTCCTAATCTTACAATGGACGGTGGGGAATTTGCTGAAGCGACAAAAGCCTCGATCAGCGGCGGATTGGTTACTTCCCTCGTCCTTCCCATCGGCCTCGAGGCAAGGATCACGGATAGGGTGTCGCTTGACAAGGCCGGAAGCGACTTCGCAGGCTCAGCATACTGCAACTACGCGATGAGCGTCACGGCCACCTCCGCCAACGCTGGGACGCTAGACGAAGAACTTGAAGCCAATGTCAGGTCGCTTTTCGTTCCCTTCCGCTATGGCGAACCGGACAGTCAGGTCACCGCGACAGCCACCCACTTTGCGTCGTGGCCGCCAGAAAAGCCAATCGTTACCGATGCCCGCGGTGCGAACCTTGCTCCCATCCTGCTTTTGGCGGACCTTCACAGCAAGTCTCTCCACGTGACCAATGTACAGACCAAGGAGGACATGCTTTTGATCTCACTCAGCAAAGGGAAGAAACTCAAAGTCAGTTGTGACGTCTCTGTCTATGCCTTGTTCTTTTCGAGGGACCAGTTTGAAGGCGTCACATGTCTCCCAACAGTTGAGGATCAGCAATATCTTTGGGATCACCTGGAGTCAATCGACGTGTTCTCCGTCGGCCGCGTACCGTTTGAACTGGCCTGCCAGCTGGGAAAGAAAGCTTCCGCAACATCAGGTATCGAAGAGACACTTCCGTTGCTGCTTGGTGCCGTGACTTCTGGACGCATCACCCTGGATGATATTCGTCTGCGGCTCCACGACAACCCTCTTCGCATTTTCGCCCTTCCTGACCAAGGTCACGCTAATGTCGAAATCGTCGTTGGCCGCAAGTACCAGTTCCACAAGCGGAAAAATGCATGGTCTCCGCTTGAGGGAACTATCGTCAATGGCTCTGTTCACCGCGTCCAAATTCACGGTCAGACTGCCTTCCTCGATGGTGTTTTGTCGAGCGGCCCATTAGGCAAGGATATTTCCAGCGCAACGATTAGCCACCCTGCTCTTGAGCGACGAGGGTCCGTCTCAGGTGGCAAGGCAGAGATTCCGATTGGCCCGGGGCGATCTGTTCCCGAAACTACTGCCCAAACTCACCCGATTTCAATCGCCATGTCGTCTACTGCTCTTGCGCCGGTTCATGGTTCTGCGGCGAGCGTACAGGTCTTCAGCCACCTTCTACCCCATCCTGCCTTCAACCGCCGTCACATTCTTACCGTGAAGCAATTCGGCCATCGCGACGTCCACGATCTCTTTACGGTCGCACATGAGATGCAGTTACAGATCGAGAGAAACGGCATGTTGGATATTCTCAAGGGCAAAGTGCTCGCAACGCTCTTCTACGAACCTTCCACACGGACATCGTCTTCCTTCGATACTGCCATGAAGCGCTGTGGAGGACAAGTTGTCAATGTACATGTCGATTCGTCATCAGTTCTCAAGGGCGAGACTTTGCCGGACACAATCCGCACTCTCGGTTGCTACGCCGACGGCATAGTTATCCGCCACCCGGACGTTGGTAGCTCACAACTTGCCGCCAAGTTCTCACCCGTCCCTATCCTGAACGCTGGCGACGGCGTCGGAGAGCACCCTTCTCAGGTAGGCAGTGTGACTTCTGCCGTTTAATTGCGACAATGCTCAGAATACACTTTCAGGCTCTTCTCGACGTGTATACAATCCGGTCAGAGCTCGGAACCGTCAATGGTCGTACTGTCACCATGCTTGGAGACCTCAAGAACGGGCGGACCGTTCACAGCCTGGTCACTCTCCTTTCGCTCTACTCCGTGCGGCTGAACTTTGTCTCACCTCCGTCCCTTGCGATGCCCGTAAGCGTTGTATCTGCGGCGCGCAAGGCTGGCATACCGGTGTACCAATGCGAGTCATTAGAGGAAGTGCTTGGAGAAACCGATGTTCTATATGTGACGAGATTACAGAAGGAGCGGTTCAAGGATGAGTCGGCGTTCAACGCTGTCAAGGATGCCTATCGAGTGGACCATGCATTGCTGTCTCGTGCGAAGGAGGACATGATTGTGATGCATCCTCTCCCACGTGTAAATGGTGAGTCAAAATGGTGTGCATACATGAGGGTCGTCACTGATTCTTCAGCAGAAATTGACCCTGATGTTGATTTTGATTCACGTCGTGCTGTGTATTTCCGGCAGATGCGTTACGGTCTTTTCGTGAGTATTCATTGTCTTTGAAATTTCAACAGTATTCATAGCTCTTTGACCTAACAGATCCGCATGGCACTATTGGCTAGCGTCATAGGGTAAAATGGTGTAGGGGGAAGACTTCCTTTGACTTCATTTGCGACTAGTAAATTAGAAGTTTCGCGCATAAAGTAGGGAAGAGCATGCGTTTCAGTGTAGAACTAATAATAGCATGCATGACGGATCATTTCATAGGACTTGGGTAGTGGACACGCGAGGAATTATAATGTTTTGAGGGGGTTGAAATGGAAAGACAAACGTCAATGTAGAACGTCACGTTTGTACAGGATACTACCCTAGACAGAAATCAAAGTTTGACATTGTTCCGAGCGTCGGCGAAAATTTACCGTTTCGGCCCGCATTCCGACCGACAGAAAATGTCATGTAGAACATCACACCGTGTGCAAATATCGATAAGATCACTGATTTGATTTAGAAGTGATAGTGAAAAGTGACTGAATAATATTTCAATAAGTGTTAGGAAGCTATTAGAAACATCATTAAAAATGATCCCATAGTAAGGATTGTCTATAATCAATCACAGATA
>JAKLMY010000337.1:0-28937 GCA_022814645.1 Ganoderma meredithae | reverse complement strand
TCGGATAGGTGGACACCCCAGGATCAAGGTGACGAACCGAGGACCCATGGTGAACCGAGGACCGGTTAAAGACTGTATACCCGTAATTTACACACAGTCAATGGAGACCATTTCCTGCAGTACAAGACTCGCACAGGCACAACTAGGCACAACTCGTTCCCACTATCGCACTGCCACAGATATGTGCACCGCCTCCAGGTTCAAGTCCTCCGTCGACCCGTCTCGCCCCGCGTGGGACCATGCAAGCGAAAAAACGTCGGTAGAACGTCTTCCTTGGCTCCCGAGATCACCGGACTTATACGCTGGGCCTGCACGCCTGTCATTGGTTCATCGCCCGACCACAGGTAGTCTTTGCCGAATGCCGACGGCTGAGTATCATCGCCTTTCCTTTAAGGTCCTCCAAGCCGCGGCCGCTGCTGTACTCTTCTTTCCACCCCCTTCATCCTTCTCCCTGCTGCCTCCTACCACTCGTACCCGGCTTGGGCAGTACGGCTCCTCGCGATAGCGGCAAAAGCCCCATCACCATTTGACATAGCAACCGCCATGGCACCTCTGGTGATTCGCGACGGCTTCCCTGACCCGTCTTCCACCAACCCGGGGGTTGTCATTGCAATAATCGCAGGCGTATTGATAGCTCTGAGTATCTTCATCACCATCGTGAGGGCTGCATCCCGGGCACAAAGGAGTCCGCCACGAAGGTCTATTGCTCCAGGAGCCATCGCCGCATCTGGTAATGCGACAGATTACCTCCGCCCGGTGAGTCGGAGGAACTCAGTCGTGTTACACGTTCGACGTTGCATCGCAATATAGCCTGCGTGCTCAATCGCTGTTCCGGACAGGATCGAGGCGGGAACCGGACAGCTCGGACGACGGGGAACAACAACACGTTCTCGACAGCTTGGATGGTGGAGAACAACAACATAATTATGACGACGGTGAACAGCAATGCCGCAGCAGCATCGGCGGCAGCAAGTGCCAGCCCTCCCACTGCCCATGTCCCTCACATGCATCACGACCATCCGACGCCGGCGCCGCCTGCCCCTCCTCCTCCATCTGGTCCAACAGATATTGGCACTAGCTTGGCGGCGCCGACCACGCCAGACCCGCCTCCCCCGCCCTACTCTGCCGCGATGTAGAATGTTTGTAGAGCCGCGGAATGTTACATGTACGTGCCTCGATACAACAGCCCGTCCCTAGCTTCCGTCTAACCAACATGTCAGAACAGCTTGACGTTGCGAATCCGTCTAGTTTGGAGTATTACAACGCGGAGGCCTCAGAGGTGGTAGTTCTACGGGCATTCGATGGGTGCGTTTTCGTTCTTCTAGAGCGGCCTGTTGTCTACACTACTGACAGTAGCGTCCGGGATGGGCAGACGATACCGCCGAATGCGTAAGTGCGTGCAGTGCGCGCGCGCTTTCGCTGACGACGCGTAAATCCACACATCACCCTTCTTTCTTCTCACTATCGCGAGCCAGGTTGTGCTTGCAACGACTCCTCGCCCCTCGGACGTTATATCGAATACGTTGGGTAAACCCACAGTGCGTCGCGTAATTGAGCGTAAGCGGACTAGTAGAGCGACGAAGGCCGCCTTGTTCCTCTCTCGGATACGCCTTGGCTGCGACGGTCATGGGCACCGTCAGTGCTTGAAGCGGTTTTAGGACTTGGGAAGAGGGGCAGCAGGGGCCTCAGTACAGTCGGTTTGAGGGCAGCTTGGGGGTTGACCATCACGAGAGTCAAGAGGTCTGCCCGGCGAATCGATCTTTGGTATTCTACAACGTAAGAGACAATTTGTAGTCCACGTGTTTTCCTGTGTATTAGACGGAATCGCTCTTGCAAGCTGGCAATGGATGCGAGAAGACCGCTTCCATTCTGAAACTGCTTTGGAACAGTCGCGCAAGAGCTCTATAGAAGTCAGAGCGATTTCTCGATGGCATAAGCGATATTTGAAACAGCTCGTGGGGAGACTGACCGGCCGGCAAACGATGCTCGACGTCGCTAGAAAACCACTGCTCTCTAGACTGATAACTCAGAACGAGCATCTGAGAGTCGCTGTAGTCACAGGGCCAGTCAGAGAAATTGCCACAGAACGAAGTTTGAGAGCAACTTCGCGCGAGGTAGCTGAGGTGGTGGCTGATCAAGTGTTCCTAGTGGGTCGTAAAGTTGAAAGAGATAACAGACAAGCTGTAGTCTCTCCGATGTCGACTATTATGCGTAAGTAAACGACTACTGCTTCTAATTAATCGCACAAGCGCCATGAGCGCCATTGCTGTACGCAAGTTCGAACACAACCATCGGAATGTCTCATCTTATCAAGAAATATCCCATCCGCCAGTTTGAGGTCCTCAAAATAGTTCTAATTGCGGTTCCAATCGTCTCTAACACGATACCTAGCGAGGCCTGCTAGCATGTGGAGTCCGATGTACCCTGCCAGGAGGACCCGGAGTCTCGTCTCGAGCATGGAGCCTGTCGAACGTTCAAAGAGGATACTTCAAGCTCAACGCTGCAACGAACTCCATGGCCTCCTCCCGCGCGTCATCCCGCCCCACCGCAAGCGGCTCCTCGCCCTCCTGCACCAAGAGCGTCTGCCGGGCAGCTGACTCGTACCGGGGCCAGGGAATCGTCCTGTTCGAACCTCCGTTCGGGTCGAGCGTCGCCGCGAATTGGATGAGATAGTCTGTGAGCTCTGTCCCTTCGCCGACCAACATGAGGTCACTGCCGTGCCGCTGATAGCGCCGCAGACCGCACAAGTGCCCATCAGTACTGCAAATGGTACAAACGATAGCAGAGGAGCTAGAAGTCAACGCACGTATCCGACGCCTTGGGAGCGGCCCCGCTGGACCACTTAAATATAACATAGGGAGGCTTGAATCAGATCATGGCGGTAATTTTGGAGTAAGAACCACGCACTGTATGACCACGCGGGTTGTTTGCCCGACCGCAGCGCAAGGAGCGAGCGCTGCTGCGCCTGGAAGAGGAAGTCGCCCTGGAACGCGGACACACGCTTGTACATCGGCGCGAGATGATTCTCGTCGCCCGTGCCGAAGGGCGAGCCCTTCGTGGGGTCGTTGGGGTAGAGCGCGAGGAGGGGCGCGACTTCCTCGCTGGATGATCCGGGGAAATAGAAGTCGCGGATGTAGTCGAGGAATTCCTCGTCAGTGCTGTATCAGACAGAGAGAACGTTAGCAGTGCAATACAGGGCTCAAATTTGCAAGTGCGTACGTGATATTCCATGCACCAGTGGCGAAGATCGTTCCTTCGTCCAACGAACCACCTGTCCGCAGACTCAGTGTCAGATGATGGAAGCGCGGGCGCGAAGGGACTGACCAGCCATGAGCGGTACGTCAGCAATCCTGCCAGCCAACACCTCCTCACGAACGGGCTCCTTCAGAAATACGCCATCTGCATGAGGGAACCACTGAGGAGAAGATAGGCCCTGACAACGTCCGAGGCGGGTCAGCATGCTGAATACAGAGCGCTACGATCAGCGCGCACGCACAGTGTAGTCGAAGATATTCGGTATTGTAGCAGCGGCAGCTGCGAGGTTCTCCGCTGGTACCCCGCGCAAACACTCCAGCTTATCTCCAGCGTCAGCGCACCCCGTATCAGCGACAATGCCATCGAAAAATTGTTGCTGATTGGAGGTATCCCCGGTCGGAAGCAGGGTGCCGCAAGACAAGATGGCTGCACGGAAGAGTCCTTCATTGTTGCCACCATTCGCGACTAGGTGAGAGCCAACAGAAAGCCCGCCTGCGCTAGGTCCCCATCTGAACGCCAGATTAGAGAGCTAGAAGGCAGAGGGTACGAGGAAGAATCAAGAGACATCCACGCACATTGTGACCTTGTCGGGATCGCCGCCGAACGCAGCGATGTACTTTTTGACCCATCTGAGACTTTCACGTTCTGTCAAAGGCATTCAATACATCATGATGCAAGCGACCGACGCTAACACGAAGAGAAACACACGGTCTTGCAGGCCAATGTTGCCGATCCCGGCTTCTTTGACCTCCTGCCCCCCGAGGAAACCGAAGGCTGGAAGGAAATATGAGACCGACGCATCATGCAGCTCGGGATCGAGGACTCACCGTGCAGTCGATAGTTCATGGCGGCAAATATGACGGGTTGTCCCATCTCGACCGACCTCTGCACTATGACCTCACCGTTGATTCTACGTATGAATGTCAAGACGACGTGAAGGAAGTGCAAGAAGGTAAACACACTGTGCATTATTGCCCAAGCTGAATCCACCTGGATTCCGCCTCAGAACGTGAAGACGTACTCTCATAGGTCGACACCTACCTCCATAAATGAACTAATACGGGATGTCATGGAACAGCTACCCTCATCAGCAGAACTAGGGGTCAAGAGCGGAAGCAAACATACGACAATGACAGGCAATTTTTCATCCGCGGCCGTACCAGCGGGGACAAGGACATTGAGGTTGAGGCCTAGAAATTCGAAGTTAAGCATCCGCTGGCAATCCCCAGTCTCTCCGAGTCTACGACTCACAATCTTCGCTTTCGGGCCTGGGCTCGACAGGAGAGAGGTTCAGGGAAGCGAAGACGTCGTGGAGCATCTGGGCGGGCATGTCTTCGCGATAGAGAAGCATTTGCTGAACACATTGCGGCCCGAGTTGCGTGGCGTCGATCGTACCGTTGTAGCTGTCGATGGGCTTCGGGAGGCGCAGACGGAGGTCCCCGATCCTGACGACATGATTAACCTGGTCATGCAAGAGGATGAATAGAACGATGGCGTACGGTGGCTCTGCGAAGGGGATGTTGAGGAAGCTTGTGACGGAACCATTGGTGGTGCCGTAGACTGTCGCCTGGTCCAGCCGGATAGTCGGCGAAACAGCGCCTGGGCCCCAAAGAGCTGAGAAGGGTGCAAACGACAGGGCAAGGGGAAGCAGGCCACTGAGATCGGGCGGGAACATCTCTGGGCAGATTGAGTCGATGAGCTTGCTGAGGCTGGTCTTTATATGGAGGGGGCGCACGGCACCGGCAGACTGGTGGCATATCGTATCTGTCATAAGCAATTACGGAATGGGGGACTCCAACGCGAATGCGTCCACGAGGAATGGAAGTTGGCCGCCTAACGCCGTGCGACCAGCTTCTGTAAATGCTAAGTAATATTGACACAGTTCCGCAGGAACGTGGTTCGTTACTCAGATCCACCACTCCACTCTTCCTCGGAAGACGGGCAATGTGCAAGCGTCCCGTGAGTCACCGGCATTCCGATGACTCTGGGAGGGCAACGGCTTCCTACTGGATATCCGGCGCCCGGCCGTCACGAAGAACTTGTCAGGTGGACTTCTGCCGAAATCGCCAACATTGGCAGCCCAGGAGGACCTTCCTCGCCTACTGTGCAGGTGCGGTCCCGAAGGCTCGTCTCGGGGCGTGCACGATGGCTTCCCGCCATCATCAGGCCAAGGAACTGTGTAACCTGTTAGACTCCTCTAAGTCCACTCTACCACATAGCATCCGTTGAGAAGTATCAGCGAGTCCTGCTATGGCAGACTTACACAGTACATTTGGCTGACCTGGTCCTGCTGACTAGACCCAACTGGAATCATGGACTTGTGATGCTAGTTGAGCCCGTGGGGTGTGATCTATGCAACGTTCTACACCCCTGCAGCACGCGTACCTCCCTGTATGCTGTATTCCAGATTCTAGCGGCCCTGCGCTGATGAAGAGAAATCTAAATCAATTGCATTCGTCGGTACCGCCAATGGAGATCGTCAATATCTACGACTTCAAACAGCGCGCATCGTCCTTCTTGATGTTGACTTCCATTTGATGGGTGCAAGGAATAGTGAAATGAGCCTCTAACTCCTGCAGCATGTCGACGTGCGGATGTTTACAAGGTGCGAAGGTGAAGAAACAACGACCGACGTATCTGGGTGTCGCATCCTTTCTTCCGACCCTTCTCCACTCTAGACGATCCGCCCCAGGCTCCACTCCATTATGATGTTCAAGTGCGTACATGAGATGTTCTTCGGGCCCTAAAGACAGCCCTGGAGCGAGATTCAGGCGTTGTGCAGAGGTTTGATCTCCAAAGAGGCTTGCGAGAAGATATGGTGCTGCGAGGGATGGTCACCGACGAACTCGATGCCAATATCGTCGTTAATGCACACTGAAAGCATAGGGAATCAATCCATCAACTGAGGGCATTCAACGAGGAAAGTGTACATACCGAGTAACATTGCCGTTGAGTCGGAGCCTAGGACCCCTGGACCCCTCCGCGACCTTGCTGAAGACGTCGCTCTTCATAACAACCTCTCCGCTATGTTTGTCCAAGAAGAAGGTGAGCCCATTCGCAGAAGGGCGTAGGAGTCAGAAGTGTTCAATGGCACGAAAGAGCCTTCCAAGTCGAGGTGTCTGCCGAGGCTGCAAAAGATATGCGACACGGCTCGCCGTGAGATCGGGGATGGAAAAGCTCGTTCAGAATGTCGAAATGGCCCGAAAGCCGGTTTCCAGACCCAAGACAACACAGAAGGGAGTTTCCGTAGCCATGAGAACAGTCACAGAGATTATTTGGAGAGTATTTCTTGTAGCGACCATCGCAAGAGGTAGAGCTGAGATAGTGGTTGTTGGCCAACAGGCTCAATGCATTGTACTATAAAAAATAAGAAAAGAACGGTAGTCCATTTATCGTAGTCATTGACGTAAGTAAGTATACAAGTAAGTCCTCGAATCAAAGGTGGCTGTGCAAACCGTTATCTACGACAAGGTTGAAGTAATATTAGTCCTTATTACAACGTGGCACTCTCATTAATCTTCTTACCCAACCTCCATATACGCAGCGACGCTCTCAACAGATACTTTCCTGCACTGGGGGCACCTTCCCTTTACAGTGCATTGTCAGTAACAGCGTACTGGCTTTGAAGATAGCCTCTGAGAATTGGAAACGCCAAAGGCCCGTCTATTCAGTTTCCTGTGTCTGTCATCATGCTTCTGACGGCGTGCTACTATTGTCTCCTAGGGCAGACGATAAATGACCTTGTTACGTGGCGAGAGGACGGTCATATATTTAGTGCTACTAGTATAGAGGAGCAGCTGTTCAGCACGACGATTCGACACGCAACTTCCTCCATCCTCCGCCCCTCACCTCCCATGGCTGTCGCCTGCCAAGTGTCCACTAAGCTCCTTTTCAAGCGCAGCCACGGTCATCCTCTTTGGGAGCCTGAATCTACGTAGCAAGGAGAGGTCCTCATTGATAACGTAGGGTACATGCTCGACGGCTGGTTCCACCGCCTCTTCAACGTGACACTACCCGCCGATTATCCCCTAAACAAGCGGCATGGCGTCCCAGATAGCTACGAGCCCTTCACGCTCCGCGACACTTTTCGACACCACCGTCCACATGCCCCGCAAGCTGGGCCGATTTGCAGCAAGAGCGTGTCTGCTGTGAACACAGACTGGTATCACCCGACAGTTCACTACGTACTGACACATCTGCGACTTGTGACAGGGAGGCTGGTACGGTGCAGACAGGCCTTCTCGCTCACATCCGCTTCAAGTTCTCCGACGAGCAGGGTGCCGTGCTCGTCCTGAAGAACGACACACATCGCAAGATCCTCCATCCCTGCCGCGATCTCACACAGTACATCATCCTCAACTTGGCATCAGTTCGCGCGAAACGTCTGCAGGCTTGATATCAAGTCGCAGGAGGTAATCTTCGTGTCTGGATGGGTGAAGATCACCGAGTGGGCGCTAGCAGCAGCGAGACACCGCGCTCGAGATGGAGAGATCGCGTTTGGCGGAGACTTCGGTCGCCGCAGACAGGCGAGCTTTTCCGTCTTGGCGGCGCGCGAGGGGACATGTCTTGGGAGCATCGACGCGGCCCAAATGGCACACAAGGAAAGGGGGAGATGCCGTCGAGGTTGGATCAGTCCGTGTTCCTGCACGTTCTTCGTCCCGAAGGTCCTGCGGGCGGGCACGGAGGAATAACATTCGAGCCGCTCTTCAACTCCGAACGGGTTCGGGCTTCATGGGATCGATGGATGATGCAGACGCGATATCCGAGGACGCCTCATTTGAGTCCGAAACTCGTGGAGTCGAAGTGGTCCCACGGCCATCTGAACAGGTAATGCAGCACTGTGTACGACAAACATCGCACTGACCACCTTCGATAGTCTGACATGGTCGACACGACGCTCGACTATATTCTAGAAGTACTTTTTTTTTCCGACTCCCTTTCACCTAGACATACTCACCAGTGGGATGTAGCAAACTGACGCGACATGCGCCATCGTTTCCGACAGGGACATCGCCATGCTCTCTTCAGTGAGTTTGGTTTGGTTTTATACCACCTGCATACATTCTCACATGGTGCGATCGCACGCGACAGCGATGGGGTCGGGTAGATATCCTGGAGAACCTTCCTCAGTTCCTTTCCGATAGTCGCCCCACCCTTACCATGACGGTGAGAGGTATGTGTCCCCGGCCACTCCAACATACAGGCGAACTTTAACCGCTCGCGCCCCAGTTGGCCGGTTGCCGTCCCACAACGCAGCAATCGACGGCGCAATATTGGAACACAACGCTCTTCTCACACTCCAGCCGATGGAGCAGCTCTCAGCCGGACTCCCACGTGTACTCCCCCATTATCGCGCCAGGTCTGGGTCTGCAAGCCGCACACGACGGTCGCGCTCGCGCTCGCAATCAATCACCCGGGCCCTGTCCTCGTCGAATACGCTTGCCAAGCCCGCTGTCTCCCAGATTCAGTCACCTTTGCTTCCTACTCAGAGGCAGGCTGAATTACAATTCATGCCTGAACCAGACCCGTGGTCGTACGCAGCAACACATTCGAGTTCATATCTGAGGGCCTGGAGGGCTCAGGTTGGACGAGGCGTCCCAATGGCCAGCACGGCGTGTCACTCATCTGTCCGGGCCAGCCTTGATGAGCTCCTTTTCCCGCTGGAGGAGGGCGAACTTCGCTGGCGACAACAACAACCCAAGGGTTCATCCGGCGCTAGTGCCGACGGAGGGAGTTGAAAGACAACGCCGTGTGGATAGGCCGCTTTCGTCTCCGACAGACCACAGGCACAGTCTGTTGGGTATGTCGTCGTTGAAGGTGGGGACATCGCTGAACAGCAGGAAACGGTTCCTATGTCTCACGCCAGATACCCGGAAGGACTCTGAACAGGAAGGTGAGCGACCCGCTAAGGTTTGTGCCGGGTTCTCTTCTGAACGGCCGGTGTAGCTTGCTCATTGTCTATTTCAGAGGGCAAAGGAAGATGCAGACTAGAGAGGATGGAGCGCGTGCCTGCCCTCAGCAGATGGAATGGTCCCCGAGGAGACTCTCGCTTTCTTTCAAGCATGAACATATAGAACTGTAGGCATGTAGTGACGAGGATTCTAAGAATAAACCCGAATGGCTACGCATGGTCTAAGTGTCTTCGCGAACATTCGCTCGTGTTAATCATGACATTCCCTAGCATCTAAGGGTACCTTCATCGCTGTGAAACGCTGGAATGTCGGACTACACTACGTTCCTGCACTATCCACGTTGCTGAAAAGCGCGCCCCATTCGTCCCACCTGCCAGGTGAGCGGTCGGCGTGTGAGCTTCGAAACAACGCACAGCCATAGACTATCAGGTTACTCACCCGAAGACTGGCGCCATGCTCGGCCACATCGCCAGCGTGTCATCCATGAGCATGAAGTCGGATACATCCGCGTCGCGTTGCCCTGGTGGGTCCCCAATGATCGCGAAGTGGTTATGACTCGAAGGCGAAGGATTATCGCGCGATGCTCGCTCCTCCCCCTCTCCCTCGGCCGGTCGATGCAACGGCATCCAATCGCTAGGGGTGGTGGCGGCACCGATAGCCTCGACATCAAACATTGGCATGGTCCCTAATATACCGAGGGGACGCGATTCCGTCCTTTCTCGGGCACCGGATAGCGTAGTGCTCCTCCAGTGGGATGATGACAGGCCGTCCGAGGCATACGCCTGAGAGACTGCAGGTGGTAGAGGGACTGCCTCCGCTGCACCGCGTTGCATGAGATCGTCGGAAGGCCTTGAGAATATATCTGAGTTGAAGGATATGGGGAAGGACGGGATGTCGGGAATCGGGAGAGCAAAGTCCGAATGTGTCATAAGCGCCTCATCTGGATGCACGAGGGCGTCAGGGCTTTGCGTGGGTTGCTTACGGCATCGCGCATCTTCTGTGTCCGCTGTCCGAGATTCCGTAGCCGGTCCAGGGACGTTCACCGTCGCTCCTGGAGGATGAGACCCAGTGATGCCAGATACCATGTTAGTCAGTGTGTCTCTGAGCCAAGGTGCCGGGAAGAACGTCAGAACACGTGAACGATACATGGGTAGACAGCACACGAACGCTAGCAATTCCGCGAGGTGTGATCTTAGCAATAAACGGGCATTCAGTATTCAATCGTATCGCGGTTGCGAGACGCACGCACTCATATTGCAGCGACTCAAGCATCTCCACCGATTTTGCCACCAGCGCCAGGTCTTTCTCAATGTTGACCACCCCACCAGAAGATGATCGTTTCAGACCTAGAATGTGAGTAATGAGAAGGATCCCAGACATGAACAACATTCCCTGCACAAGGAGCCAGGTAGGAGTTAGCAAGTGTAATGTCGACCGCGAACTCGCATACCATATTCCTGTGCATCGGGCTTCCAGTGCGGTTGTACAAGACTTCGATGACCTGGATAGCTGCTCGGGAAGCGTTCACGCAGATGATCGTGGACAGCGGAGAAATCGGCAACTCGCGGCGCGAGGATGCCTGTGACATGAATGACCGGTGGACAGCAACTTGATGCAGGTAGTAGACGGCTGCGATCGTTGCGGCCTGGCTCAGGAACAGCACGTTCTCCTGCTCCGGATTCCAACGCACTGCAGCGATGCCCCCAACCGCGCCATAAGCAACGAAACAAGGGGAAAAAAGACGGAGCTCACGATGGCTTGGGAGGGAATTCGCCCACTGGTTCAGGGCTGAGTCGAGCTCGGACACGATCCCTTGTTCCCACTGCTGGTCGGAATGGCCTAGCTGGGCTCTCGACTTGTTCGTTGCGTACTAGGCGAAGCCCGATTTGAATTCACCATCGGCGGAGGGAAACGTTGGACTTACAATAGTGCGATTGGCAAAAGCCAGTGTTTGACCTAGTTTGAGCAAATGGACAAATCCGGAGACGATGGACGGCTTGTCAGGCGGCTGCTTGAACAGAGGCTTTCCCTCGGGCGTGAGCCAGTACTCGTCATCGCACTCGGTCGGAAACGCAAGATCGTAACTAGCAAAGCGTCAGCAACGCGCCTTGATGGAATGCAGAGTCGTGGAGGTTACTCTTCATCGTGAATGGAGCACGGCCGGCCGAAGCCGTATCCTAAATTCCATTCTAAAAGCACTAAGGTCCTATAAGACCAGTCTAAGGTCAATATCAGGTGGCTTTTCAGCGGTTTGGAGCCTGTGGGCTTACCAGAAGGCGCGTCTCCACAATTCCTCCTGGACATTTGGGGTAGGAGAATACATACTCTTGCGATGCACGCCGACCTCGATGGCAGCCCGAATGCCCGCTCCGACGACTGCCCAGGCACCCACAGATGCAGTGGAGCCGTCAAGGAACATTGCCATGAGCTATAAGAATGCAGGTTATCAAGTGTGATTCGACGTTAACGGAAGAACTGATGGTCACGTACAGCGTATACTTGGAGGTCATGGAGTCCCGCAGGCGCGAACGACAATCTCCGTACTTTCTCCACAGCACGAAACCATGGCCATCCCGCAGAGTGAGAGTGGTAATTAGACTCCTCGAGGAGGACCCGCGGGTCGCGCGTGAATCGCGCTCCGATCGCGCACACCAGAAGGACTGTCGCGCCGAAGCCGCCATCGCGGAGATGCTTCCCGGCCTTGACGGCATTCTTGAACGTTGGCTCGTGCAGAAGCGGGAAGTGACAGTTCGTGCGGCGGAAATATAGTTCCATGAGCGTATACAGCAGATCGCGCGTGGGAAAGACGCTCTCTGCGAAGACGGGGAAATCATCTTCAACGAAATCCCTCAGCCACTGGAAAATATATTATTATGGGGAGGAGGAGGATCGGACGGTGGGTACGCTTACGGGATGATGTCTATGTCTGTCCAGCGCTGGCAAGGTGCTGGTCTCGTTCTTCAATGCTAGCGCGGATCGGATGAAAACAAGGCCGCTCGACTTCCCGTGATATCGGAACGGTTGTGAGTGCATGGATAGCTTTCGCATGGCTTCAGTAAGTTCTTGGTCGAGCTCAATCTCCTCATCCTCGCTGGGCATACTGTTGTCGGCTGAACTTGTTGGCGGAGTAGGTGGGATAACGAGGGGTGGGGAGGTGTGTGAAGGGCCGGAGCGAGACCCGCTACCGTGCGACCATTCGGACAGCACCCCGAATTTTTGACGACGACTAGGATCCCGGAGGTCGAGTTCCTTGTCTACGTCGGTGTTGGGAACGAGCTGGAGAGTTGTTGACTAAGCAGCATTCCGTGGAGGGCACGCAGGACGGGAGGCCTCACCGTACCGACGAACTTCTCCATGCGATCGAGCCGACTTTCAAGCTCCTCGACGTAGCTGTAATTGCGTTATCAATCACTTTTCAGTTGAGTCGAGAGCAAGGATACAAAGAGGGAGTTACAATGCCGCGTCGTTGCCACGTCACGGTATCAGGGCAATACAGTGACCGTGATCTGTATGGACCCATGGTAGAAAGCGACCAACCTTCGGGAATACCTACGTTTCTTCTGAACCGCGACGACATGTTAACGGGCATAAGGTTGGACACGTCAGCAGGCTCGACACGTACCGGTGCTTCTTGAAGATACGTGCATTCGGCACGGCGGTCGATACAATTTGAGCAGCGATTGTTGCGCATATCAGGGCCATCGCCTGAAGGATATCGGTGAGACGTGCACAATTTCTCTGACTCGCTGATCGCAACTTACATCTGGCTGAGGAGAGGGCTATTAATGCGAAAGTGCAGGGAAATAGAAGAAGCTGAGGTGCTTACTCTTTTTGCGCCTGCAATAATCGCATGCACGCTGAATCTTACGCTTCTTGAAAGGAGGAAGGGGACCCTCATCTGCAGAGGACATGTCTTTGGATCGGGGAAAGGTCTTCTGCGTCGTTGAGAGTTGTGTGTAAGCTGCTTTGTTATAACGTCAGCAACTTTATCATCGGCTACCAGCAAATTAGAGTTGAGTTTCCATCTGGCCGAGCAGATGAGCAAGCGGCCGAATCGGGTTTGTTTTCCGAGTTCGGGCTCGTTAGCCGTCGTGGCGCTACTTACGTGTATCAGCAATGTTGACGTTCCAGCTATGTTCATAACGATAGGCTCCTCGGCGACTTTTCACACACACGGTCGGACCCTCAAGTTCAGATACCGAAGGGGTCGCATCAGTGAAGAATGCAGCTGAGATTTTAATATTGAATCAGCGACAGGGTGGGATCACTCGGATCACCCAGTTCAACGCCCGCTCCTGTGTGTAAAAAGTAGCCGAGGGGCCTATCGGTATGAAAACAGCTGTCGTCTGGAGACAGCCTTGATTTGTGGTGCTCGTCAAGAGGAGAGGCGGAAGGCACAGGAACTCGGAAACTAGTCGCCTAGCGCTTCCTTAACTAGGCGAGGCACACTTTGATGTCAATCCCAATTCTCGCCGAGAATCCGATATTGTGGACTGTGCTATTCACTGTCGACTTCAGACTCCAGAGAACGAATACAACTTTAGAAACATATGTGTCACCCTGGGCAGAACTCGGGTCGTAAGTGATGTCGCAATTTCCTCAGTGTGCCCTCATTTTTTCATGGGGAATAATTTATCTGTCTACGTATACTTGCCGGTAGAATCGTGGCCATAGACATGTTGCACGAGGTCTCACAGCTGGTTTCAGCATTGATTCCTCTCTCATAACACTACCTTCTCTCCTTCTTCCGACGAACCTTGATATCGAACTCCATTCCCTCATCCCGAGAGGCCAGGACATGCAAAACGCTGGGGGAATTGAATTTGTACTAGCACTTCCTACATCCCTGTACTATCAGGGTGTGCGTCATTGAAGTGCTCGCCCCATTCATCCCACCTGCTAAACAAGCAACCGCCAAATCAGCTTCGAAATAACAACGCAACATCGTCACAACCAGGCCATCAAATGAGTTCCTCACCTAAACATCGGCAACATGTTCGGCCACATCGTCCGCGTGTCATCCATGAGCGTAAAAAAGTCTTCGATCCCTCGGTCCTGTTCCTCCATCGGAGCATCTGCGGCCGTGAGGTGATCTTGATTCGGAGCTGCCTGAGGATTATCATGTGGCCCTGCTTGCGAGGCTGCCGATGCATGCCATAGCATCGACTCAAACCTGCTGGCGGTGGTGTCCACACCTTCCAGACCGAACATTTGTGCTGCACCTATGCCCATGTCGAACGCGTCCAGCTCAGCACCAGCAGTAGAAACAGTACCGCATAGCGCAGTGCCAATCGGGTGCGGACCGCCAGAGTCTTGCGTAGGAACTTGAATGGGGTCATACGCGCCGTGCAAGGTTGCCGAGGCCGGGAGGGGCTGTTGTTGCATCGCCGTGAGTTGTATCGCACCGTAGACAGGCGTGGCGAGCCCCTGCCCAAATATGTCTGGCCGGAACGGTATAGCAAAGGGGCTTGTGCCGGGTAGTGTAAAGTTGAGGTCCGGATACATGGACGGTGCGGCATCTGGATGCGCTGGAGCGTCACGACCTTGTGTGGTCTCCGCCCGCAGTGGTGTGTGTTGTATCTCCACTTGGCTGCTCACTGGTTGTTCTTGACCCACGCTTGCCCGTGGAGGAACAGGATCAGCGATGCTGGCCACCATGTTGGCCAAAAGATTGCTACAGGCGGAAAGACGTTAGATTTATAAATGCGACCGTTCGAGGCGACGAGAACTCACGCCAGTGTTTCCGCCAAGTGCATCCTGCGCAGCACCCCAAGCGTTCAGTGCTCAGTGATTTCTCGACTTGCATGCAAAGATACACGTACTCGTATCGCAACGTCCTGAGCATCTCGATGCTCTTCCCCACCAACACCAGGTCTTTCCGCGTGCTAGCATTGGGCGCCCCACCCTCACGTTTCAGTCCCAGCATATTACGCACAAGGACCATCGCCGCCACGAATATCACTCTCTGTTCAAGCCACCGACCAGGAAGGAGTGACAGGTCAGCGCGTGTTACGGAGTCTCAGCAGACGGACCAGTGGGACTGACCATACTCCCGTGGCTAGGATTCCCCGTGCGATTGTACAGAACTTGGATCATCTGAATGGCCGAGCGCGCGGCATTCACGCAGATGATCGTAGACAGGGGTGACATCGGCGACTCGCGGCGGGACGACGAACTTGAAGGCGGACACGAAGACAAGCGTGACATGAACGCCCGGTGAACAGCAATTTGGTGCAGGTAGTAGAACGAGCCGATCGTCGCCGCCTGGATTAGGAACAACTCGTTCTCCTGCTCCTGGTTCCAGCGCACTGAAATAGATGTGAGCATGTCATATCAAAACGTGGGGAAAAGGAAGACTGACGATGGCTTGGAAGCGAGTCTGCCCACTTGTTCAGATATGAGTCGATCTCGGCGACGATGCGCTGCTCCCACTGCTGGTCAGCGTGGCCCAACTGCGCTCGAGACTTATTGGTCGAGTACTTCCAGAGGAAGGAAGGTGAGCCAAACGATAAGCCCGCCCATCGAAACACTAGTACTTGCAATCGTGCGATTCGCGAAAGCCAGTATCCGACCTAGCCGGAGCAACTGGACAAATCCGGACACCTTCGATGGCTTGCTAGGGGGTTGCTTAAACAGCGGCTTTCCCTCTGGCGTGAGCCAATACTCGTCATCGCACTCAGTCGGAAGTGCGAGGTCGAAACTAGGTCTAGGTCAGTAATATAATAGGCCTCAGAAGCGAGTGGCTCCACTTACTCTTCATCGTGAATTGAGCATGGCCGGCCGAAGCCATAGCCTTGTGTCCACTCCAGTAACACCAAGATCCTATGGAACGTACCCAAGATCACAGTCCAGTCAGACACAGCCCATGGCACCAAGACTCACCAGAACGCGCGCCGCCAGAGTTCCTCCTCGACGTTCGGCGTCGGGGAGTACATCCGCTTCCGGTGCACCCCGACCTCGACGCCCGCCCGGATGCCTGCACCTACCACTGCCCATATCCCTGCAGGCGCATTGGACCCGTAGAGGAACAGCGCCATGAGCTGCATGACAGATATGTCATTGGGGGTCTGCACCAGAGAAACGGAAGACCACGTACGGCGTACACCTGGAGGTCATGGAGTCCCGCCGGCGCGAAGGACAGTCTCCGCGCCTTCTCGACTGCCTGAAACCACTTCCAGCCCGCGGAGTAAGGGTGATAATTGGACTCCGCGAGGAGGACGCGTGGGTCGCGCGTGAACCGCGAGCCGATCGCACACACGAGCAGCACTGTCGCGCCGAAGCCACCATCGTGGAGGTGTTTCCCCGCCTTGACAGCTTGCCCGAACAGAGGGCCGTGGAGGAACGGGAAGTGTGAGTTCATGTGGTGTAAGTACAGCTCTACGAGCGCATCGAGCAGGTCGGACGGTGGGAAGACGCTCGCTTCAAAAACGGGGAAGTCGTCGTCCACGAACGGTTTCAGCCACTGTACGGCATACACGCAATCAGATGAAGAGACATGAAAATCAGAAAGCGGTCTGGGCTTACTGGTTGGTATCCGTCCATATCCAACGCAGGCAGGGCCCCAGTGCGCTTGTTCGTCAACGCCAGCGCGGATCGTAAGAACACTAGCCCGCTGGATTTCCCGTAGTAGCGGGATGATTGGGAGTGCATGGACAGCTTCTGCATGGGTGCTGTGAGCTCCTCATCGAGCTCAGCCGCTTCGTCTTCACTCGGTGGATCGTTATGAGCTGAATCCGAAGATGTGGGTGCGATGGTCAGTGACGGGCAAGTGGGTGGGAGCTCGACGGCACGAGATCCGCTAGCGTGAGGGATCTCCACACTCTCAATTGCATTTCTTTTTGGATGCTGGGCGTCAAGTGTTTTGGCTATATTTTTGTCTGGGGCGAGCTAGGGGATCGTCATCTTACATATAAACAGGGTTAGGGAGAGGGGCATGAAAGTACTCACCTTACTGACGAGCTTCTCCATGCGCTCGAGCCGGTTTTCGAGATCTTCGACGTAGCTGTAACCGGATGGCAGTGGATCGGAGCAAAAGACCAGTAACGGAAACGAACCGACCTCTTTGTGTATCTACTATTCTTCTGTATTGAGGTGAAATGTTAATTAGTATAGGCTTATAATGCAAGGGGACTGAGAACGAACAATGGGTGCTTGCAGGTATGTGCACTCAACCCGATGCGCCGTGCAATCTGAACAGTGATTGTCGAGCATATCAGAGCCATCACCTACGAGATGTCCCTGAGCTCAGCATGGTTTCGCAGAGCTGGCGATCACGCCCTACATTTGACTTAGAAGACAGGATAGCGATTAATCTGCAAATTTTGTGGAAACTGTAGAGGGGTGAGGCTTACTCTTTTTGCGTCTGCAAGAGTCGCATGCGCGCTGAAACTTCCGCTTTTTGAAGGCAGAAATCGAGATCAGATCTTCCGCAGAAGACATGGATTCAGAATAATCCTGGGCTTGAAGGGGTCTTGTGTATCGTCGAGAGGTGTGTGCGGGGGGGATTGAGGTCAAGCCGCGACCTTCGGATGCTACTAGCACCTTGGGCATGTGCTGTGCTGTATCACGTCAGCAAAAAATGGATGAGGTCAAATAGAATTGAAGTTGGATGTCCCCTAGGTTTGGAGGGGTCAGGTATAGTAGCACAAGGTAAAATTGACCTTAGAAAATGTTAGATAGAGGGAGGCGAATGTGTTCAGGTGCATGTAAATATGGACGAGGAGAGATTAAAAGAAACAGACAGAGTGGGATTCGAACACACGCCTTTAAATAGCCTTACGGCCAACCAAGCTCTACTAAATGCTTAACGGCAGCGCGGTCACTGCGTTAACCATCCCGGCTTGGCTCCTGTCACGTCTTGCAGAGCAGCCATCTTTTACCATCTTACTTTCATAGATGCACCTACTGTGCTATGACTCAGACTACCGGTAGGCCTCCCCCCAATGACTCGGAGTTTCGGGCCTTAGTCGCCAGCCGAGCCCGAATTCACTCCCCAAAGGCGAAGACGAGACTGCCGTCGGTGGTGCATTGCAGTTTCGGTCAATTATAAACGTAAAGGTAAGTTCTTGAAGTGTCCACAGTTCCCTCTCTGGTCCAAGTCGCAGCCTGGGATAATTGAGGGAGGCAGTCTCTCTAGGCGTCTACAGTCTAGTACATCCCGTCATGCCCCCCGCCATCACTCTATCAAGTCCTCCTTCATGTTGACCACCACCAGCCTCCACCACCCCCTCCAACGATCATATACGCCTCTGCCTCTGCCCCTTGAACTTATAGAGTCCGTTATTGACTTCCTCCGTGACGACGTCCACACCCTCGCGGCTTGTGCTCTTGCTTCTCGAAACCTCCTTCCGAGAGCTCGGTTTCATCTCTGGCGCGCGATCGTTGTACCCATTGAGGCGGATCCCCTCCATATGCGAATGCAAAGGCTTTTGAAGATCCTGGATGCCAATCCCGACATTCCGCCTCTCGTCCACTCCTTGACCTTGGAGGGGGTCCTGTCGCCCCAACCCCGGAACCGCATCCAAGAGTACTGGGATGACCCTGACGGGACCATGCTTCTCTGGGAGAGGCTACCCAATCTACGCGTATTGAAGCTTGTTCAGCTCAACTTCAGCAACGGCCTGCATCAGTTGATCCCTCTCGCGTACTCGCTCCCCAACCTTAGGGAGCTTGCACTCGCTGACTTCGACGCGGTACCGCAAAGGGGATACTCCACTTCCCCTCCATATCGCGAATCCATTTTTCAACTCGGCACTCCACCCAAGCTCAAGCGGCTTAGCCTCACCGGGGGCTGGGCGCTGTGGTCGTTCCTGGAGGACTTGGCGAAGCTGCTTCTCGAGCCTGACATGCACGCCCCACTGGAAGCCCTCGACCTCAGCTGCGTAGTCAAGAGCATGAACACTAAACTTCTGCCACGCCATTTGACGGACACACTGCCCTCGCAGGCATGGGCTCCTGTCATCGCGTCGCTTTCCCAAACGCTCCGTCACTGCACGCTCGGACTGCTCGCCGAAGAGTGTTATCGTGCGTCGTCTCTACCATCGCGTCTGCACGCCCTTACCTTTCACTGCCAGCCGCGAACCTTGCGCAATTGTACGGCAGCCTCAAGCAATGCGCACTCCTGCAGTCGCTCGGCCTCGTGTGCAACGTCCATCCGAATGATACCGTCGACTACCGTCCATTCCTCTTCCTTGGCGCTCTCGCGGACTCTCCGTCACCTTTCCCCCGCCTTGCGGCGCTCTCCTTAGTGGTGCTCCAGTCTCAGAAAGTTATGCTCGAAGGCTGCGCGGAAGCGTGCGCGAAGCTCGCAAGCGCTATCGAGGACCCGAAGCGATTCCCTTGTTTAAAGCGTCTAGGCATCAGTACGAAGACGACGAGGGACACGCGCATGGCCGAGGGCAACGTTTTGGCGGACGAACATATTACGGCGCAAGAAAACATCTTTCGGTCCTGTTCCGGACGACTGGAGGCGGTTGGAGTGCAGGTCGAGATAGCAGTAGCGTGACGCGCGGCAGCTAGAGCGCGACGTTACTTGCATATGTTCTGTTCGCTGAGGAGCAGTTGCCAGCTCGATCTCCTCGACTTCGTCTCGTCTTCTCGTACTCTTGCCGTCCCGGTCGCGGTGCTGTATTATAGTCATGATTCTCCCCATCCTGGGCTGCCTGTTCTCGGTGCAAGTGGTGGCATCTTCTGGGAGAGATGCCCGGTTTTGGATCCTAGGGTGAGCTCTTCGGGCCGCCGCAGATAGTGTAGAATACAGAGTGTTGCTAAAGCAACAAGGCGTATCAGCAGCGTAACGATCATTCGCTAGAACTCATCAACTTCCTTTCACCTTCACCATTTGTTATCGTATCGGGGTGTTGGGACATTAGGTGGACGAGGCATGGCGAAAATCCAATATGCAGCCGAAAACCTTTCTTGCGAGACCGTGACGGACACGGAGTCTGGGCGATGGTCAGTTGCGCGAGTCGACGGTCGAGTAGCAGCCACGGCACAAGTTCCTCTCGTTCGAAAATGAAAATGTTACTGGACTATACACGGAACAGCGCCTGCAAGCGGTCCATGTTCGGTTTCGTATTTCTTCCTAATTTCTTCCTGCGCTCCCGGATTGAGTCTGAACCGGTTGTGTCATCCTCTGTTAGCTTTCTTAAACTCCTCTTCGCTTCTGCTTTTCACCCTTCCTGGTGAACTAACCATTTCATCTCCTCTGAATTGGGCTATGCCCGTTGTCCCAATCGCAAAGCTATAAACTCGTGTGCTCGTCCGTGTCACAGTTTGCACGATCACAGACTACACTACATACTGAGCACTAGCGGGACCCGCGTCCACGGTCAACCGACACCAAGGACTCGGAAGTACAGTTAAGACTGCGCAGGATTGTTCTCGGCAAAGTACTCGTGGTTATCCGCGTTCATCACCGCCTCGCCTGGGTTGCTCCTCGCGAGCTCCTCCGCACCGTCCTGTCCATAAACGTAGTCTTCCGTACCGCCGTTCGCCATGAAATGGGACGCCTGCAAAGCAACCTCGACCATCAGCCTGCAGGATCACAACGACACAAGCTCGAACTCAGCCTGAGAGACGCACCTCGTGGATGAGCGTCCCCGCCTGCGAGTCCGTCCCCGTCCTCGGCGCCTCCCAGAACGCGCCGCACAGGTACACCGTGTCGAGCTCCCCAGGGTTGACCATCGCGTACGTGCCTGGGTCCGTGCACGAGCAGTCGTACGTGAAGCGCGTGAAGTTGTGCGCGGCGATGTGCGCGAAGTGGTCCTGCACGAGGGCGTGGCGCGCGTGTGTGTACGTCCCGAACCAATTCTTGTACCGTGCGGTGGCGACGGGGGAGGGGTGGTGTTGGAGATACGCGAGCGCGGAGGCGGCGTAGGCGTTTGCGGAGGGCGCGGCGTTGGCCAGCGCGGACTGTTGGGAGGAGGAGCAGTGGTTGTACTGCGCGTTCCTGGCGAGAACCGGGCGCACGACTGCGAGCTTCCCGCCGGTCAGGGTGAAGTCGTGTCCTTGGGCATCCGCGCGAACGTCAGATACTCCGTTGTTGGTGTCGACGAAGTGGAAGAGATTGGAGGCTGCTATGTGATAGGTGCGGTGACCAGTTCTGGTGAAGTTGTACGCGGACGAGACTGGAAAGGCGATCATTACATCTTGGGAAACAGATATATGAAAACGGTAATGAAGCTACTTACGATCATGAGTGAGCGATGCGGACTCGCCGGGTGCAAGAACGGTGAAGGCAGAGGGGTCCGACAATTTCGCTGCATTCTCGGGAGAGTACTTGACCTTCATCCCAGTGAAGCTGGGGCTGGCGCCGTCGTCGGCCGTGATCGCGAAGGCGTTAGTAGGAAAGGCATGTAAGGCGCCACGGGGGTCGTTGAGGAGCTTAAGGGTCTGGTCACCTGTGTTGGTGATCGTTGTGATGACTGTCAAGTTGTCGACCCCGTCGACAGCGTCTGGCCCGCTGACCTCGAGAGCAAGACCAGGTGCGGCGGAGGCGGCAGTCACGGATACAACGAGGACGACAAGGACAGATCGAAGTGAGGTAGAGACCATATCGACGATCTCCGGTGGAAGAGAAACTGGATCAACGAGACCATTTATATGGCAGAGGGTTTCCGTCACGGTGGCTGACCTCATGGAGCCCGAAGGATGGCGGTCGACTGACCAGGACCTGGATTGAAGGGATCGATCGTCTCAAAGCGCTGACATACACTGCTCTCACCTTTACTAAGAGTACAACATCATGTCTACGATGCAGTTCCACGCAACCGTTCGGTGGGCCTCCCCGGAACAGTGCACTGCATAAGTACGTCATCAGCTTGAGCCTCAGGCTGAAGTTGAGCTCATATCAAAATCCAATGCTTGCGGATGCACTATAGGGCTTAAGCTGCCCTGTGGTTGCTAATCTGAACAGTGAGCATGTTTGTCTCCGCGAAGCTCTGAGAGAATTGCGTGTGTGTGTGTGGGGGGGGTTAACTTTGAAGCCAAGCACCGTTGCGGTGGCGGGAGAACCTGAAGCTCCGCCCACATATATTGAATCTCCGACATCCTACATTTGGAAGTCAGCGCGCAAATGACTGCAACAGTCATCGCTTGCCCTAAGAGACAACGACCGCCGAGCGAGAGCCAAAAGGATTGTAAGTACAAGTCCTGCTTGAGTATGTGCCATATTCTAAACAATATGCTAATCAACAAGTTAGAAATCCGGTACAGTAACTACTGACATCTCACTGTTGTGTAAATACGAGTGCCAAAGGTACATGACAGGACGAAGACGACTCGGACCCAGAACTGGGAAGACGCCTTTAACGAACTCGCTAGCGAATGCGTATCTGAGTGTTATATATGGAGGCACCTATGACCTATCTGTGTCTGCTCCCCTTCACCTCACTGAATTTGAACGGCCCATGGCTAGGCGACACTCAGACTAGTCCGAGTCCCCTTATCCCTCTCGCTCGCCCTCCTTGCTCATCTGCTCCGCAAAGCGCTTGAGTGCAGCATCAGGCGTGTTAGGCCCCACGCACACGGCCAAGTTCCTGTTCGCCCCATCCGCGACGCGCCCCGCCATCGCGCACATCCCCTCCTCGAACGCCGCGACCTTTTCCGCTACCGCGCCCGCGTGGCCGAGTTTCCCCTCGTCGTGCAGAGCCGCGAGCGCCAGCCCAAGCTCGAGCCCGTCGAGCAGCGCGAGGTTCGCGCCCGCACCCGCGAACGGGCTCATAAGGTGCGCCGCGTCGCCCAGCAGCGTGACCCCAGGGACGTGTGTCCACCTGTGTCCGACAGGGAGGGTATACAACGCACGAGGATAAATCGCGCTCTCGTCGCAGTAGTCGATGAGCTTCATCATCCACCCGGCCCACCCCGCGAACTGCTGCTTGAGGACCGCCTTTGCCGCCGCGGGGTCGGCAACGGGAATGGCCCACGACTCGGGCACGCGATGCCAGGCGTACGTGCGGATGCGGCCGTCGCCGTTGACCTGCGCCCCCAACATGCGCGAGTCCTGCATCGCGAACATCGTGCCCCGCCCGACATTTGCAATCGTGTCCGCGAGCTCGGGCAGCTGTGTCGTCTCTGGCGCGAGCGAGATCTCAACGCCGTTCACTCCGAGGTACTCTGGCGTCGCAGGCGAGACAAGCGCGCGGACGCGTGAGTTCGCCCCGTCCGTCCCGACGAGGAAGTCCACGGTCGTCGTGGTGCCGTTGGTGAAAGTGAGCTCGTGCTGCCCGCCAGCACCGAGGGGGCGCACGGAGGCGAGGCCGTGGCCCCACTTGATCAGGTGAGGGGGGATGGCGTCGAGGAGGATCTGGCGGAGGACGGTGCGGTCGATCTCGGGGCGCAGCTCTTCGCGGCCCTGTGTGGGCCCGCCGTCTTCGCCGTCGCCGCATTGCTTCATGTGCAACTTGCCGGAGGCGTCGTAGACACGAATCTCGTCGCCTTCCGGGCGCGAGTTCTTGTCAAACTCGGCCTGGAGCCCGTTCTCGCGGAGCGCGCGCTGCCCGCTCTTCCAGCCGAGGTCGAGGGTACCGCCGAGGTGGGCGCGGCTGTCGACATCGGTATCGCGTTCGTAGAGGGTCGCGGGGACGCCGCGGCGGTGGAGGGTCAAGAGCAGGACAAGGCCAGCCGGGCCGCCGCCGATGATAGCGATACGGGGCTGACCAGGAGGGGATTCAGAGGACATGTTTGGGAAATAGACTAGGTTATGTGCTACGGATAAGTACTAGTTGGATTTGTATGTCACAGCAAAGAATAAGTGCCTACCAGGTGAAGAGGTATGGAGGTTGGTGTTACTCAACGACGACAGGAAGGCCCCTGTATATGTATGACTTCTCAAATGCCCCCGGCGGCAGTGCATACTAGGGAGCGATGTTCTATCACTACACAGTCGATCATCGAGGTGCAGTTGGCGTACGTATGTCGTTGCCGGCACAAGCGAACATCTAGCTCTTGGCCGCCGTAGTTCATGCGCGAGGTTTGGGAGCTCCTGCACAGCATATTACATTTTTCACCACGCGGAGGCGCTCGGCTTCGCCAGCCGACCGGGTTCGTCATGGTCGTGCTGCCGGTTACACGACGCGATTGGGGGTTTTTAAATAAAAAACGGGCCCAGTCTCCATATGCAGAAGACCGAGAACGCCTATAGATCAACATGATTTCAACAATTTTGGAGCATGACTTCGACAAGCTTCGCGACTGCGGCTGGTTCTATGACTCGGACAATGACTCCTTGCCGGGGGGGACGCGCACGTCGAGAAGGCCAGTGGCGACGGCCATCGTCAGCAATAGCCAATAAGTACCCTCGTCTGGAGAGTCGGCGTCTGAGCTCAGTTACTACATATGCGCTTGATGGTGTCTCGACTCCACCGTCGTGACCTACACCCTTCAACTTTACAAATATCCCAGGGCTCTAGACCCAGAACACTTCGTCCTTGACGCAGCGAGATTGGAGCGACTGACAAGTACAAAGGAATACGCAACCAACGTACACACACACACTATGACTCGAAGTACACCAGCTACGATTCACGAAGGACCTAGGTTCCCGCATTGCTCGCATCTCCAAAGTACGCGCGCCATTCCTCCCATCTGAACAGTGAACAGCAGGGGAGACGCGGGACGCCCGCGAGTCAGCCAAGTCCGGAAGTAATGAGTCCAGGTGCACAAGCCGAACGGCACTCACCCTACCGCCGGCGGAAGGTCCGCCCACACCATCAAGCCGTCGCCCATGAGCGCGAAGTCCGCGGCATCCACCTCAGGCCGATCTCCCGACCCCATGCCAGTGCCGATGGCTTCCATGTCTGCGAGTGTACCACTATGTTGCTGCAGGTCGAAGTCGATCGTCCCGGGTGGGAGGAACGGCATCGCCGGCTCGGACCCGTAGTACCCAACCGGCACTGGCAGTGGTTCTAGGCCGTGGAACGCATGCTCATGCCCGCCAGCCATCGTGTCGAACTCGGTGTGGGTAAAAGGTTCGCCTTGCACTGGCACCTCGGGCCTCTGCCTCATGCCAGTTTGAGGAGGATCGCCAGCAGATTGCTGTGGCAGAAGGTCGTGTAGAGGGCCGGGCCAGTCCTCAAGCTGCAGGGTCGACGCGGATACGGACTGTCTCACGGCGCCAGCCTGAGCGACAGTTGAGTGGGGCCCTGCGTCCAAGAAGCCTTGTACAAAGGGCGCGAGGCCGGCAGATTCAAACGGGAGGGAGCAGAGGGGATTGTTGGACTGCAAGAAGTCGAGATCGGAAGCAATGTTGAACGCCGCCCCGCCGTCCGGTTGTTCGGATGTCGTGGGCGCCGTGAAAAAGAGCCCGGCGTCGGAATTGGCGGCATCGCTGGAGGCTGGCTTCTGAGCAATGCTTGTGGTAGCATCGCCTGTCTGCTGCTGGCGGACCGGTCGTTCTGAGGAGAGCGGGCTGCCCGCCTCCGGTCCCCCGGCGAGGGATGCCTGTGCAGCCGCTGATATGGGTCCTGCCAGGGGGCCGGGAAGGGGGTCCTTGACAGCCGACACAAACTCGTTCAGCATTTCTCTGGAGAGTGCACGTGAGAGAACGCATGCGTGCCAAGTGACAGGTTCACATACCCGAGGGATTCGGCGACATGGACCCTGCGCGGCAGTCGTTCAGCGAGGGCGCACTATCTTTGGTGGTTACAAGCAAGGAGGACTCATTCGTAGCGCAACGACCGGAGCATCTCGATCGCTTTCCTCACCAGCACCAAATCCTTCCCGGCATTGACCGCCCGGCCCGCTCGTTTCAGGGCGAATATGTTCGTCATCAGGCTGATCCCAGACACCAAGAGGATGCCCTGCCGCCAAATAGAAGTAGAAGTTAGCAAGCTCTCTGCTCTCTCCCTCGACGACCCTCTATACGGACCATGTTCCTATGGCTTGGGGCCCCGGTCTTCTTGTAGATCGTCTCGAGTGTCTGGATCGACGCCCGGGCGCCGTTAGTGCAGATGATGGCAGAAAGGAACGGCAGCGGCGATTTCGAGTCGCGAGAGGCCGCCGCCATGAACGAACGGTGCACTGCCAACTGGGTGTAGTGGTAGGACGCGCGGAGGGACCCCGCTTGAGTGAGGAATGTCACGTTCTCCTCTTCTGGATTCCAACGCACTGTGCGGAAGCATCAGCAATCTCTTTGAACTTAGAGGGCAGGGGAGATTGAAGAGCCTTACAGTGCGCAGGCAGCGAGTGCGACCATTTGTTGGGCGCGGAGTCGAGGTCGGCGACGATGCGCTGCTCCCACCGCTGATAGCCCTGTCCGAGCTGCGCTCTTGACTTGTTAGTCGCATACTGGCAGAGCCAAAGATCAGCGTCGTGTGAAATACCACAGGTTGCTGCGCTCACGATAGTTCTCGTCGCGAAGGCGAGGATCTGGCCTAGTCGTAGCATACAGACGAACGCGGTGACTTTGGATGGCTTTCCAGGCGGTTGCTTGAACAGTGGCTCTCCCTCGGGCGTAAGCCAATACTCGTCGTCGCATTCCGTCGGCAGCACGACATCGAAACTGGTTAGCCGTTAGGGATGTTCAAGTGTCCCAGATCATTTATATAAGGGGGAGGGGGCAAGATAACGACAGTTTACTCCTCGTCATGGATGGAGCTCGGCCGCCCAAGCCCGTACCCGATCATCCACTCCAGCAGCACTAGCACCCTTGCGAGTCCTCATGTCAAAACGCAGGCAGAGAGAAAAGGGTCGCGCGGAAGGAGTAAAGGGCAACTCACCAGAAAGAGCGCCGCCACAGCTCCTCCTGGACCGTCGGCGTGGGGGAGTACATCTTCTTACGGTGCGCACCAATGTCCAGCGCCATCCGGATGCCCGCACCAATTACAGGCCAGGTCGACTGTGGTGTAGTGGTCCCTTGGAGGAACAGCGCCATGAGCTACATCACGTAGCATATCAGGTTATGACTATCCCGGACCACCGGAACAACGCGCACCGCATAGATCTGCAAGTCATATATCTTCGCTGGGGCAAACGTCATCCTCCTCAGCCCCGCAACGACAAGAAACCACCTCCACCCGGCGGAATGGTGATGCGTCTCCCCGTCGAGGAGCACGCGCGGGTCGCGCGTGAAGCGCGAGCCGATCGCGCATACCAGCAGCACTGTCGCGCCAAAACCGCCGTTGCGCAGGTGCTCGCCTGTTGCAAAGGACGTGGAGAATGTCGGCTGGTGCAGGACGGGGTAGTGGCAGTTGATTTGGTCGAAGAAGAGGTTGACGAGCGTGGTGAGGAGGTCGTGAGGGGGAAAGGAGTGAGCGGAGAGCACGGGAAAGTCGTTCTCCACAAATGTCTTGAGCCACTGTCGCCGCACATTCGTATGTTAGGGTCAGGAGACGGCAAAAGACAAATGAGAGGGGGAAGGAGCATGGGGGAAGGCGGAGAGGGAGAGCGCACCGAGTGCTGGCCGCCGCGCTTCCGCAGCTGCAGGATTGTCGGGGCGTACTCGTTCTTGAGCGCCATCGCGGAGCGAATGAACACCAGCCCACTTGATCTTCCGTGGTACCGGAGTGGGGGGAGTGCATCGAGAGCTTACGCATGCCCTGTGCAAGCTCCTTGTCGAGTTCCGCTTCCTCCTATTCTCCCTCTTCTTCATTGTGAACTGCCTGTTGGTCATCGGCCGCTGAGGCGGGTGTCCGAGGCACGAAAGAGAGAGTGGAGGGTGTACGGGGTATCTCGGCACGGGAGCTGCTGGCGTGCGACTGCTCAAAGGCTGGAGTTAGGGTGTTGATAGATTCCTTGTCAGAGGCGTGGTCTTCGAGCTCATTGTTTATGTGCTTATCGGGGAGGAACTGAAAGGTCCTTGCATCCAGGAAATTTTCGAATTAGCGTGTGAATGGCCGCACCTTGCTTATAAGCTTCTCCATGCGCTCCAGACGACTTTCAAGGTCTTCGACATAGCTGTTGGTCGCAGCATCAATGAGTGGAGCACGAAAAGGGACAAAATATAGAGAAAACGGAGGGAGGTTGACCAAAAGGCGAAAACGCTTCGTGCCACAGCGTCACAGCTTATGAATCAGCCAGGACACTAGCCGTCCTCTCCAGTGAGTGTAAAGTCTTCACGGAATGGGAACTAACCTTCTTGGATAGTTCTTCTGCAAAAGTGTGAATGTTCAGTTCGATCTCAAATTAATCCAGAGAAATTACTCACTTCTCCCAAAAGATATGTGCATTCCATCCGTCGCGAGATGCATTTCGAACAACGATTGTGGGGCATATCAGTGCCATCGCCTGGTGGGGGCCAGTGTGGTATCAAGCATCCGCATGGTTTCGTCACGATGGTAATCAAGACCTACATTTGACTGAGAAGATTTAGTTACGCCAGGGTTCTCTGGTGGTAGATATGAAATGAGACGTACTTTTCTTGCTCCGACAATAGTCACATGCCCGCTGCAATTTGCGCTTCTTGAGTGAGGGAGCAGCGGCAGTCTCTTCGGGAGATGGCATGGCTTATACAAGCCAACGTTCTGGAGCGACGTCGTCAGAATCTGTCTGTCGATAGGAATGATGCAAGCACCAGTGTTACGATTACCGCCCTTACGGCGTCAAACTTTCCTTTTCCAGCAATTTCCCCTTTTGGATTCCCCATACTACCACCGACGAATAAGCACTCTACATCTTAGTAACGCCTTTGATGACTGTACGAACTCTCATGATTACGAATCGGCCGCTGACTCAGGTGTTTACCAACCACGGCCACTGACGACCGGTTAGGCTGACTTGCCCCGAGCATTCACTTACTAACCATCTTACGAATCAGTCGCACACGGTGTTGAC
>JAKLMY010000336.1:0-29008 GCA_022814645.1 Ganoderma meredithae | reverse complement strand
CCTTTATATTTTTTAATTTCTATTGAAATCGTTTTAAAATTTTTTGAGAATCAAACCTGTATTTTAAAAAAAAAAAAAAAAAAAAAAAAAAAAAAACCTGCAGCAACCCTTGTCTATGCTGACCGTCGTACCCAATAGATTTGCTACACCCCCCCTTCCTTCGACTACGACTATGCCTGTCACTGGAATCAGAAGCGTTCAGGATCTCAAGCATCGAGTATGTTAACTCGAACCGCTGTATGCACACAATGACTTCTGGGGACGCACGCAGCTTCAGAAGACTTCCCCATGCGGTGGTCCAGTTTTGGGTCCCCTGGTCCGGCTCATGCATTCGGCTTTCGCCTGTGTTCGAGATCCTATCCATCATTCAAACCGCCATCGCCTTCTACAGGGTCAATGTCAGCGATGTGAGCGAGGCTTTCGACGTGTTCGACTTCGATGAGGTGAGCGCCACCCGCATCCTGATTCTGATTGCATCTACCTATCTGGCTAATCCTGCGCCCGATTGCATGCAGGTATCTGCATTCATGTTATTCGAGGAGGGCAGGAAGTTCAACGATTCCTTGCTGCCGAGGCTAGCGTCGTTAATCTTTCGGTGCGTGTGTGTGTTCCTCTGCGATCGGTCTAGAGTGCCGATTTGTGGGCTTGATCCCTCTGTTGACATCGTCTCGCACAGAAGCTCGTTTCGTAAACGCAGGACTGGAAAGCGGGATCAGACCAACCCGGACGTGCAGCGGCAATTCGCGCTTACCCGAAAGGACGGCCAGGTCCATCTTCGTCCTTCTGCGTCCCCGGACGATTTTCCGACATTGCTGTTTCGCGCATCCGTCATGCTCTGCTGGCAAGTTGCCGCATGCTGCCCCGAGTCCACTGTCTCGCGGCCTCGAGCACCCCTCTGACCAGCTGGCGTGCGAGAGCATCAAGTAGTTGTCGCTCCAGAACGCGCACATCGTCGAGGCGAGCTCGACAGAGTGTTCCTCATACCAGTCCGTCATGTTGTGTACTCTAACACCGACCCTCATCAAAAACTATCGCCTCCAGCACCACCGTACTGCCTTCCCTACGTGCATTCCATGCCCTTTGCCCTGTCCCAGGATAGCGAGTAGCCTCTGCTCTCCACCATCATGCTCGGGAGCGCGACCTCGGTCGTGCACGAGTTGTCGACGTAGGTGCCCAGGCGGCCGGCGCTCGCGCTCGAGTCGCCGTCGGAGGCGTGCTTGCCGGCGGCCCAGATGGTGGCGAGGAGGACACCGATGATCTCGACGTAGTTGTTGGTGTAGAGGATGTAGCTGCCCTCGAGGAAGTCGTGGTCGACGAAGGCGAGCACGATGAGCGCGACGTTGAAGATCACCGGGAAGACAAAGTTGAAGACCGCGATCCAGAAGAGCGTCTTGATGCGCTCGAAGTACGTCCCTGGTGGTCGTCGTTCAGCATCGAGCAGTCACTGGCATCCGCGGCTCTCCGCCACCACCAGCGGGAGGGCAGATATCTGGGGGGACGTACCCTGAGACGACGAGCTAGTGTGCAACCGCTCGATGTTCGGCTGGCCAGCCAGCATGCCCGTCCTTTTGCGGAGCCGCAAGATGAAGAGTGTGGATACATACCTGCAAGTGGTGATCAGGGTCAGCACATGGGATTTCAGCTGTGGGGGGACAGTGCAACTGAGCCGTACATGTCATCGAACAGCTGGAGGAACCACTCGGCCTTCGCGCTGGGCAAGGTCCACACCGCTTGCGATACTGTGAAGACCGAGTTGCTGCTCAGCCCGCCTGCGCTGTCCACGATCTGCTGGAGGCGGATTATCATGTACACCACATTCGCTATGCGTCCGAGCTTGAAGAGTACGATCGGGCTGTAGACGGTGAAGAGAAGGGGCCGACGCAAGGTCCGCGGTGGGTACGCGGCGATCACGCGCAATATGAGTATTCCCTGGACGCAGAGCGGGACGATGGTGAAGAGGTATACGGAGGCTATGGCTGCGCTCGGGGTGGCGGATAGGTTCAAGAGCAGAGCGTTGACCTTGGTATACCAACGGTGAGTATTAGAGTGCATAGGGTAACCGCCGCCGGTTCACTGAACATTCCTTACAGAGTTGGATATCCCGATGATGCCTTGTGTGATGCCAAGCGCGAGGGCGCAGACGTTAAGGAGGAATATCGGCCGCCGTCGGAGTGGGGAAGTGGAGAAGAAGAAGAGGACTACTGCGATGGGAACGAGGAATGCCGTGTAGATGGTCTCGAGGAGCAGCCATTTCAGTTCCTCCTGGACGAGGGGAAGGGGGACTAATCCCGGAGGTAGAGACGGGGCCTGCCCGGATACAGTGGAATTCATTGACGCGATAAGGAGAAGGTGAGGAGGAGGTCCGTGGAACTGAGTAGCATCCCTGGTATTTATGTCTGGGCGGTGTTGAGTAACCGACATGTCCGAGGATGCGTCAACGGAGAGACCGTGGTATACGTGCACCTTATTGGCTGTGCACGCCAGAGACTCGACGGCCCACACTTCAATATCCTAGCACAGAATCGCGCGAAACAGGTCGTAAGTCAATCCGACGGCTCAAAAACACCATCTATTTCGAGATCGGGTAGACATGACACTTCCTGGGGGGGGGTACCAACGTTACGGCAGCCCGAGCTACATAGCTATCAGCCTGTCTTCTAGGGTCGGCGGCCATTACATTAAGTGCTTGTGATCCGCACCCATCCACCCACACCCTCAATGGCTATGTTCGTGGGTAACGTCTTTGTGAACGAGACATGGTGATGAAATTAAACACCGTCTGGAAGCCAATACCGATCCTCACTCCCTCCTCTTTCATAGCCTATAGATGGTTGCTTGTAATTATATGAATGACCTGTGAGAGGAGATGTGATGACTGCCGCATATCTGTCAGCTGTCGAGCGGCGAAGAAGATGCCAACAACGTCCCTATTCCCTATGTGACTTGCAGTTACGAGTATGGTACCCCAACTGGTATAGAAGGGAAAGGGCATCCAGGGCAAATCTTCGAAGGTGATGGTTCAACCTTCGGCACTAGGGACGCCGCGAATCGAACACCGGGAGTTGAGAAAAGTACCGCAGTTACCTGAACGACCTTCAGGACCGCTATCACACTGATAGGGAACTTGCAAGGAGATGAGATCGTCGAGCTGTAGGAACAGCACCTAGGCAGAGTTCCGTGCCCCGAACGACCTGTCGAACGACAACTGCGTAGTTGCACCCCTATCGACAGACTTCCCGAATTCTAGTTGGGGCAGACAAGCCTCCGCTTCCTGCAGTTCTATCTCGCAGTGGTGGAGCCAGACGGCCACCTTTGGGTCAACAAGTCAACCCCCCCTTCACCCAAGTCCCATACCACAGACTTTGAGTACAGCAGAGGAGCCATTGGGTCGTCTCTGCTCCCGTATAACCGAGATACACAAAACAGCAGCCCAGACCTCCAAAGCCCCGAGAGGAATACATCACACGTATCCTGACCACAAGCCTGTTATCCACATCCGATGGCTCCACAGCCGGTCTGTCGCGGTCTCCCGTCCATCTCACCTTCAGCTTGTTAGGCCTGGCCGCGCAAGATGGCCGCACACTTCTCCGCCACGACCACAGCCGGCGCCATGGTGTGGGACCCAATGATCTCCGGGAACACAGAAGCGTCGCACACGCGGAGGGCCCTCACCCCGTGCACCCGCAGCTCCGTGTCCACGACGCTCTCCCGCGCCCCATGGGCCCCCGGTCCCATGCGGCACGTCGACGTGTAGTGCCACGACGTCGTGGCGTTCGCGCAGACGAACCTGTCGATGTCCTCGTCGGTAGGGCCCTCGGGCACGAGCAGGTTCTTCAGTGGATAGCCCTGCTTGACGACGTCGTCCGCGAGGCGCATCGCAAGGCGCACGCCCTTGCGCAGCGGCACGACGTCTTCTGGGGCGCTGAAGAACCCGAGCTCGACCTCTGGGCGTGCGCGCGGGTTGCTCGTCTGCAGGCGCACGGCGCCCGAGGACCGGGGCCGGATGAGGACGGTGTTGAGCGTGAAGATGCCCTTGCCCGGAAGGTCGACGTCCGAGACGTTGCTCGGGATGTGCATGAATTCGATGTCGGGCCGGTTCTCGGGGACGGACACGTCGAGGTCGCTCGGGTCGCCAACGACGAGCGCGCTGTGCTCGTCGAGAAGGCGTGTAGGGACGAACGTGGACCGGAGTTCAAGGGGGTGCGAGAAGAGTCCGCGTCCGGCGAGGACGTACTTCGCGAGCTCGACAGTGGCTTTGAAAGCGTTCGTCTGGAGCTGGTGTATGGAGTCCCGCATCGGCACCTGGAACATGACCGGAAGCCCGACATGGTCTTGCTGCATGCGTACGATCGTCAAATGAGCTCAAGAAGAAATGGAAGAGACTAAATAGACACAGACCAAGTGACTCCCGACTGCAGGCATATCGCGGACGACGGGGATGCCCTTCTCCTGCAGATGCTCCTTCGGACCGAGACCACTGCGATATAGTCAGCTCGATCAATACGGCGAGGGCAAGGTAAATATACCTGAGCATGAGAATTTGTGGCGATCCCAATGCGCCAGCGCACAAGATGACCTCCCGCCGAGCCAGGGCGAAGTATCGATGGACAGCCTGTCGAGACTCGTTGGCTTCAAAATGCACTCCTGTGGCGCGAATACCGTCCTCTCCCTTCTCCGCCAATTCTATTCGAGTGACCAGTGTATTCGTGCAGATTCTCAGGTGCGACCTTCTCTGTTGCGTGATCCTGGGAGAGAGGAACGCGCGATAAGTCGAGTCCCTGTCGGAAGACTCGTCGACGATGTGATCGGTGGGCCCTGTGCATGCAGCCGGGGCGAAGGGGGAATTGAGGTCTGGAATCTGATCAATCCCCACCTTGCTTAAAGCACGAATAAAGCTAAACAGAATCCAACATGAATACAGGACGGCACGGGAGAGGGCATGACCTACTATTCATTCGTGCGGTATGGATCTGAGGATTCCTGGTTCTGCCACACACCTGTGAAAGGAGGTCATTGACGCACATCAAGTAGCAGTGCATTGATGGGATACATACCACCCCGCCCGCGATATTGCGATGGCGGATGGCTGTACGTCTTCTCAGACTTGACAAAGTACGGCTCGAGATCCTCGTACCCCCAACCTGCGTTCCCAAGAGCCTTCCAATGGTTGTAATCTCCGGGCGCCCCTGTCGAGGTCCCGATCAGCCGCGTACGATGATGAAGTGGAACGCGTAGCGACCAACCTCGGGTATACAGCAGTCCATTTATGCGGGAGACGCCACCAAGCGCCTCGGCGGTCATGACCTGCACGAAACGATCATTTGCATTGCGCAGCGGCTGAGACCACCACGTGCGCACAGGGCCATCCTTGCTGAGGATGTTAGAGGAGAGAAGGGGCACGCGCGAGGTCCAGGTGTCCGCCACGGGCCCGCGCTCGATGACCAGCACCGAGACATTGGGGTCCTCGCTCAGCCTCGAGGCCAGCACACAGCCAGAAGTTCCTCCTGGACGAAGAATGAGTCGGCATGTACAGAAAGGGAAATCATATGGGACGCTGGAGCTGACCTCCAATGACGATGTAATCATACGTGTACGCCTCTTGAGCCACTTCGGGTGATACGGGGACCTGGGCCCCAACGTCGTGCGGGTTGAGCTCGGGGACACCAGTCATAAGAGCAACTGACGACGTTTGCACGAATAGGATGAAGTTGAAGAGGCGGGAGAGACGAGAACGATGCACTGGGGGTCAGCTCTTCCGGAGATGGCTCATTTTGAGTTTGATACCTGGCGGATACGTCCGAATCGGCGCCGGGAAATCATAGAAGTCGAAGCCAGATGCAGAGCGTCGAAGTATGGTCCGAGCAGGCCGCAGACAGAACGTGTGAAGCTGCAAGCTAGGGCACCGCCCTGGCAAAGGTAGAAATAGCGAGTAGGGAGCTAGCAAGTGTGATTTCGGAGACGGTCAAGGCTGAGGACAGCGAGCATCGCCACGACAAAGAAGACCGCGCACAGCGCATCGTAAGGCACAGCCAGTGGACAGATAACAAGATGGTGAATTATCACTTACAGCATCCCGCGAACAGCGTAAACGACAGCAACAACAAAGAAGCATAATTACAGGTGCTCGAGGAGCCGGATCTGAGCGTTGATCGATGATCATACATGCATCACGGCCCCGAAGCCCACTCATCCGAGGAATCACTTAGCTGCCTTCAAGATGTCCGCACACTTCTCTGCGACCATCACAGTCGGCGCCATCGTGTGCGCCCCGACAATCTCCGGGAACACGCTCGCATCGCACACCCTCAAGCCCCGCACCCCGTGCACCCTCAGCCGCGTGTCGACCACGCTCGGCCGCGCCCCATGCGTCTCCGCGCCCATGCGGCATGTCGACGTATAGTGGAAGCACGTCCGCAGGTTCGCGCGGATGTACGCGTCCAGCACCTCGTCACAGCTCCCCTCGGGCACGATGAAGTCCTTTAGCGGGTATCCCTGCGCCCTCACGTCCACGGCTACGCGCTGCGCGAGGCGGACGGCCATCCGCAGCGGCACGTAGTCCTCTGGGTCGTTGAAATACCCGAGGTCAACGTCTGGCCGCACGCGCGGGTTGCTCGACGCGAGGCGCACGATGCCCGTCGACTTCGGGCGGATGTTCGCGGAGAGGAGGGTGAAAAGGCCCGTGCGCGGGATGTCGGTGTCGGTGCAGTTGTTCCCGACGTACATGAGCTCGATGTCGGGCCGGTTCTCCGGGATCGACGCGTCGAGGTCTGAGCTATCTTTGGGGGAAACGACGGACTTCCCGTCGAGGAGGCGGGAGGGGATGAAGGTTGATGCGGTCTGGAAGGGGTGGGAGAGCGCACCGCGGCCGGTTGCGAGGTACTTCAGGAGCTCCTTGAGGATGCGCATGGGGCTCACTTCGAGTATGTGCAGTGATTCGCTGATGGGCACCTCGAAGGTCAGAGGCACGCCAATGTGATCTTGCTGTCTGAACCGTCAGTGTGTCCCTACGATGCGACTGCGTCGAACGGACGGACCAGGTAGCTACCGACTGCTGGTAGGTCGCGGATGATGGGGATGCCCTTGTTTTCTAGGTGCTCTTTCGGGCCTAGTCCACTGCAGGAGATCAGCGTGAGATGCAAGGTAGGTATGTTAAAGTCGGCGCACCTCAGCATAAGCACTTGCGGAGAGCCAAGAGCACCGCTACACAGTACGACCTCCCTCCTCGCCTTCGCAAAATAACGCTTCCACGCCTTCCTCGAGTTCGCAACCTCAAAGTGCACGCCGGTAGCTCGCATCTCCTCGCCTTCCGCTATAAGCTCTACGCGTGTGACGAGCGTGTCTGTACAGATCTTCAGGTGCGCTTGTCGCTTGAGGGCTAGCTTGGCAGGGAGGAACGCGCGGTGGGTCGAGTGACGATGGTACTTCGTGTCTTCCACAATGTCGAGCGTACCCGTGCCGGCCGCGGGCATTGATGGTGAGTTAAGGTCCGGATGACGCTCAATACCGACTTTCTGGAGGGCGCGGTGGACACTGAAAGACGTCATCAGCCAAGGTCGTCATCTTATCTAGCGAGCAAAGAGTGTCAAAGATATAGCTCTCACTCGAGCTCTCAGCCACGCTCGGTCAGCGAGCATCCGTGTCTTAAGAGCATGAAGATAGATTGTTGAAAATCGCATAGGTTTGAAGGAGGGATCATGGATGTGGAGGGAGAGGAAATAACGATTCTTATCACCTAGAATGAACGACTCACTACGGTACAGCCTTGTACTGAGAGACAGGAAATTGTCGGTTTTCCCATACACCTATTACGCGATAGACCCAAGCTGAGGACGGCGACGACTGCGCAGTGCGGCTCAGCACGTACCCTTCTTGCCTCGGTGTTTGGAGCCTGGGAGCGAGTGAGTCTTCTCCGACTTCACGAAGTACGGCTCGAGGTCTTCGTAGCCCCAACCTTCGTTGCCCAAGGCCTTCCATTGATTGTAGTCGCCGGGTGTACCTGCAACGAGATGAACACCGTGGTGCATAGCATAGAAGGAGTGGGTGGACACGACACGATGAAGGCCTATCGCCGGATCAAAATCGAAGGATGGCACGCACCTCTTGTGTAGAACATCGAATTGATCCGCGTCGTGCCACCGAGAGCTTCTCCGCGCATGACTCCGAGAGACCTGTTGTCCGCGTACGGCATGGGGACCGACCACCAGTGGGCAGCCACGCTGTCCTTCGCGAAGAGGTTGGAAGAGATGGTGGGGACACGCGAGGCCCAGGTGTCGGCCACAGGGCCCTGCTCGATAAGCAGAACAGAGACATCCGGATCTTCGGAAAGTCGAGAGGCGAGCACGCAACCTGCAGTGCCGCCTTCCAAATCAAAGCATGAGCAAACATGAATGAGAGAAGCATGCAGCCTTCTAGAGGGGACGCACCTCCCACGATGATATAATCGTACGTGTATGTTTCCGGAGAGACCTGAGGGTCGACCGGGACCGTCGTTCCCACTTGTTCGGGCGTTCGCTCTGGATATGCGACCATGTTGTAGAGAGGATGGGGTGGATATCGTTCGTGCGGAGAGCCGGCAATTGGTAAGCTTAAGGTATACGTAGACGGGGGCAACCGTTTCGGCGACCCTCCGCACCTGGTTCAATTGTAGCCATGATGCAGGGTGATGTCCGTCGGCCGCACACGGCACCGCCGACGACCCATTTGATGACGATGGGCGCAGCCCGTGCGCGTGAGGGGCAAGACAGCACTAGTGATTTCTATGTAGGGGGACTGCGGCCTGCAAGGGACGGGAACGAACTCACCATCGTTGGCCATGAGCAGGCCACGCACAGCCCATTTCCAATATCTTTTCCGCCAAACACGTGTGCCCAATGAGTCCTACCGCCAAAGCCAAACAGAGTTCGCGACCGTCCAGGAGGGTGGAATGCTCGCCTGAGTTAAATACGAGGAGGAGAGGACGAGAAGAAGGCGATGGCATGAAGTCAAGATGGGGACGTGATGCCACTTGAAGAAGGGGCTTGTCAACACCCATCAATTTCGTAAGCGAACGCCATTAGATTTCTTTCTTACACTGCATTAGAACGACTTTCTTACCTGTCAAAGCTCACGCCTTTTATCCTTACTTATCCATCGCGTGAGCAGTTCTAATCGATTTCGCTCTCTTTCTTCCGATCGTGACCCACTGACGCTTCGTACTGTCGCATTCAAATGTTCAACGAAAATGCGCAGCTTTTTCCGCCTCTTCCATCAACCCAAATGTACGCCTGTGCTCCCCAGTGGTACACCGCGAACCTGTCTAGCGGCGCGAGGTCGAGGAACGCCGCGTTCTTGTTTCCAATCCTACTCGAACACATCAAACTGACGAATTTATTAGCGTCAGAGACATCAATCGACCAACGACGTACGTAGTATGCCCATGAGCCACACCCAGCCTATTCAACTCGGCGGACATGCATAGGGAAACTGGCCCCCTTCTCGCCCACAAGGCGAGGACGAGGGGGGATGACACGGCACAGTTCAACTTGTGTCTCCGGCCCATTCGGGAGCTCGAAGGTGAAGCTCTTGACGAGGACGGCAAGGATGACCTGCGACAGTTACCTCATCAGCTTATATCGTCATCGTAGGTACAGATGCCGACGTACCTTCAGCTCCGCCAACGCAAAGGGGCGTCCGATGCACATTTTGTGGCCGTCCAGGAATGTGTGCAGGTGACGATATCCCTGCAGCTCCTGAGCCTTCTCGGGGATCCCGCCCACGTCGAACCACCGCTCCGGCTTGAACTCGGCAGCATCCTCACCCCACAGCCGTGTGGACGTGTTCATGTCGTGGATAGACACTGTGACCTCCTGTCCGGCGTCGATGAGGACTCGGTCCACGAGATTTCCATCTGGGGTGCGAAGTAGCTCGGAAAGAGGTATGATATCTGGCTTTGTAGCCTGTCGGAATGAGGTGTGCGAGAGAGCACCTACAAGGGCCTGGGAAGACGAGATGTTGAGCTCACCTTCCTGACGGTGCCCTCTACTGGTGGGTGCAGGCGGAGAATATTATCGTGTACGACGGCGTCAAGATAGCGCAAAGTTGAACTTTGCGAAAGTTGCTCCCATTTCGGGTCAGAAGTGGGGAATTGATCCATGAGCTCTTGCCGAAGCGAGCGGCGGGCTAAACAATCCCAATCCTGGAGGCTCGGAATCGCTGAGAAGGCCTGAGTGCTGGCGCCGTATGGCCCTCAACTCCTCATCAGACCTATCATCTGTTCCTGTTCCCCAGCGTCGAGAAAAGTCACAGGCATTATTAGATTCCCTGCGTATATTGGATACAAAAGAATCCTCAGGACGACGTACCCCATCATAGCCCATCACTAACCTTCAGGAACTTCAAACTACCCGTCGACCAGTGGTCTGCGTCCATGCGGGAGCCACTTGAATACGTCGAGCTGGTTCCCGGGACAAGTGACAGTTATCTGCCCAATTGCTACGTCTCGACCGTCTCGCCCAGTCCTCCCATAAAGACCAGACGTCCACACGCCCTTCCTCAAATCCGCTCCTATCATTCCCGGAAAGGCCTTTGAGGGAGTGCGAGCGGTTGTCCAGACGTGATGGACCACGGGACAGAAGACGAGGCGACTTGATGGTTCTAAGGTCGATACCTCGCATTGTGCGAGTTCGCTGCCCTGGTGCTCTGTCTACGACTACCACCATGCGTAGCGCTCCGGGTCTGTGCTTTCAAGGTGGTTTCAGACATGGCGCTGTGAGTGCAAAGCGTATGGTTGCTGTCGTTCCTGGAGACGTTGTAAATGAGGTCGGGAAACTGGAGACGTCATATGCAATACATAGATAAATATACGGTGTATGTCGTACAACTTGTTGAACACAACATTCGCATGGTAATCCTACCGAAGCCGTCACCGATCTCTGGAGCCACAGCGACCCCTGCACGCTCCTTAGCATGTGGAGTCTAAGTCGGTGCTGGCTGTCTCGCCATGATGTTTCCTGGGCCCATCCCAGTCCCCCCCTTCTTCTAGCTCCCTAATCACTGAGATGTTGATGGAGGCAGGCTCTTCGGGGATCTGTTGCGATCACAGGCATGTGTAGTTAGCATACGCCTCGGAAGACCGCTGTCGAACTGGGACTGACATGGGGAACGTTCCATCTCTCTGCCGCGGCACGACGGTTCGTACGCTCGATCATCTTGAGGCCATACGAGCCGCTGTCGAATATCGCGTCCGAGGTCTTCGTCGCCCTGGAATTAAGCCTGCATCGTAGCGGTGGCAGGGACGGGAGAGGTTGTCAGAATCCACGGAATTTCAGAATCCACAGGATGACTTACACGTAGAGGAAGGTGATGGCGTACACTCGGATACGAGGCGAGCATTAAGGTTGTGTTCGCTGGTGCTGAAGTTGCGACATACCTCGGGCTGCGACGATCGTGATCGCCCTGTATTGCTCGGACATGAGGGCATTCTTCACCGCAATGAACTTGAAAGTGGTTTAGGCACGAAGCACAATGGCGTACAGGAACTAAAGAAATCGGACTCACGGATATGAAAACACCCTAGTTCAATATCCTAGTACGATGCATGGTCAGCCAGCTGTTGGTTCCGAGTGGGATATCGCGCAGTGTAGCAGCTACCAGTGTAACAGGCCTGTGACGCGCATTAATACGCTGGCCTTCTGACACAAGAAGGGCTCGTAGTTAAAGCACACGCACCAGTCTTGATTCCGTACGTGACTATAAGGTCGGAAATGTGGACATTCCTGGCGGTGATAATTCCAGAAACAAGACACTCATCTCTGAAACAGATTGGCTCATCGTTTGAGGCTGGCACGGCTCCGACGGAGCACATGAATCAACGTGAGAGACAGGAAGTGTCCACAATCGCAGGCAGCGCCAAAGATGTCTCGATAAGCCGCTGTACAAGTGGCGGTTTGACTGACAGTCCTCAAAGTTGTCACTGTGGATGATCAGGCCTACCTTCTCCTGCATGACGTCGTCCCTTATGCCATTCGTAAACCTTTCAGAGCATCAGTACCAACTATTGTGTAGTGGAGAGAGGGGTGACTTACAAGGAGTACGCCGTGTCTTTAGAGTGGATTCTTCCGTCAGGATTGACTTCGTAATGGGCAGACAGATATCGGAATACGCACATATAGAAAGAGCTAAAAGCAAAGCAGAGAGAAGTCGATCAAATTCTGGCCTTGGCTCGACCCAAGCTGAGAATGATACTATACGTACGGATCTCGGACACTAATAGGAGTGCCTGCGGCAATAAATCAATGTTGGGTACAGATGTCATGCCGGATATGAACGCACTGCAACAGATGCAACCATACGGTAGCGCAATCCGACTGTATGGCATGAGCGACTGTAAAAACACAGGTATGGAGATGGTCCACCTACGCATATATATCCGGCCTATGAAGAACCTAGAAGTCATGTCACTTTCGGCGTGTCTCGGAAACAGCTGAAGTCGACTCACGTTTGGGAAAATACTGTGATGAGGGCCTGCGGAATGGTTATGAGCTTGTCAAAAGCATTTTACAGCAAGTACAGCAGGTACTGACTGCAAAGATCGGATTTATCTGGTGGAAGCGGAGTCATCACATATAACACAAGGATGATTTCATGCTGCTCACGTTGACCGACCTTGCAAGACTCAGTTTAGCATGACGCCAGCAGGTATCATGAGCACCAATATGCTCACCATATTCCGACTACCAGTGATGTTGGATTACCAAAGTTTGTAACCAAAAAGACGTATCTAATCACCATCATAGTGTTAGTGGATGGAGAAATTTATCCCAAAGAGGTCTTACGGATAATGCATGGTCAGAGCCGTGTGCACCGTTTCCAGTATCCTGTTGAATAATATTATAGACGAAGGGACATGATCTTGCAGTAGGAATACGCACACGACCGAGACGATCTGTGGAACAACGTAGTCAGCAATGTGACACCGGCACAACAGAGAGCACGCACGTCTTTACCAAGACTCGAATGAATACAGTATCGGAATTGAAACTGCGCATGTATACGTAGAATTGTCGCACAATTATTCCATACAGTCTATCGCGATCCTATCAGTGTCATACAAGACATGCAATACGTATTCTGAGAACTTACATGAGCCCGCAGAACGTCCTAAGGAGATCTACGCCCAGCGAATTCTGGACAAGTAAAAGCTCCCCTTGGGGGATAGCTGTAATTCGGAAAGTTGGGAGCCACTCATGATCGCGAGCGAAACAGTGGACTGTAGGGAGAGGGCTGGTGTTTTAAATCTGAACACATAAGCGCCATCCACCACCAACCAGTGTAGGCTTGAGTGGCTCATATCATTCACTTCCCTCTACCTACAATATTTGAGCTCTCATTGAATTCATTTTGAGTTGAAGAAAAGCATCACCCTGATACATCGCCTTGTACTGAATGGCAAAGATTGGGTATAATAGACGCCGTTCGGGATCTGGTCCTTGTTTACCCACGACTCGTCGCGTGTGCCTGTTGTAAGTGGCAATTTAGCATCCCCACACAAAGGTTTGGACACAGAAGAGTGGAACAGACAACTGTCAAAAATACGATCAAGAGATAGGTGGCGAAAAGATCAGAATTGCCTCGCTCTGAACAACACCCGGCCTCCCAAGGCAGGGAGTATGTGTAGTCCGAAGCTGGCGTTTGCAGGACGCTTCCCGTCGCCAGCAAATTTGATATCGTAATTTGTGATGATGTACGCCAGGAGGGCCTTCATCTGGGATGCGGCAAAGAAGCGCCCTGGGCTTCGATACAAGATGTCAGAAAACACAGAATGGTCACCAGCCTGGGGAATGAAACTGCTCACCAAGCATGATGTCCATGCCCGAACGGAATGTACTCCGCCGTCTTGCTCGCGGCCAGATACTTCGAGCCCTGAACCCCCTTCTTTCGCCTCAGTCGCGCGAACCGGAGCGGATCGAACGTGTCGGCGTTCTCGTAGTACGCCTCGTACACTCCGTCAGAAAGCTGTAGAGCTTCTCCATCTCGTTCAAGGCAGTTGCGGTCCACCCCTTCGCAAGGAGTACGGCCTCGATCTCCTCTCTCAATGAAGTGATGTAGCCTGGAGACTCGGCGAGGTGGTAAAGGGTATGGGTCAGGGTCTAGTCACTGAAGCATGTCAACAGCACGCAACCAACCGCATCGCTGCCCTGGTCACGCACGCCGGAAGAGTTGCGAATCGCTGCAAGGTTGACTAGGAAGAGGCTTTCAATAATATCGGAGTCAGTGTGGTTCTTCTTTTTGGCGTTCTCGATAAGCCACTGGAGGACGTCGTTCTAGAATAATCCACATGAGTGGTTCTGAAGTTCCCGTGCCACCCGCAGCTCGCTCTATGGCATATTGGAGGTATGTACCCACCAGCCGGTCGTCCCAAGAGCTACCCAAGACCCCCATGTGCTCTCTTCGTTTGTTGATGACAGGGGCTAGGTGCGACGCCGCACTTCTCACAGTCTGGGCCATCGTGTTTATCAGCGGCGTAACAAGCCTTGCAAGCAGCACATGACCCAACGCCTTCCAGGTGCAGTCGCTTATGGTTTCATAAATCGGGGAAGAAAACCCAAAACGAACACTGCCTTCATGATGTGAAAGTTCCAGCGAGGTTGAGGTATTCTTCATCACGGCCTGTATCGGAACGCCGATTCCAAAGTTAGCGAGGTAGGCGCGTACCACCGGTGCACGTACGCACAGGCGCGAAGACCGACGAAAACCCTCGTGCATAGGCCATCGGAAATGCGTCCATGCTTACCCAGCCGTCTGGGGCGATACGTCAATCCGACACCCTCAAGCTGGACTGGCGAGATCTGACCTGTGCTTGAAACAGGCAAATGGTCCTGGACGGCTGAGTGCAGTTCATCTGCCATCTCTGGGACAAGCGCAGTGAGCATGCGTGCTGTGAGCTTCTCGTGGACAACTATTGAGTGCGCCGGGTCTTCCTTTGATGCATCGCCTATCATGTATTGCAGCTGTACAAGCTAATACCCTCCGTTAAGCCACGGTGGGCACTGAAAGTATCCCGAGCTAACAAACCTCAAGCAAGCCATCCATAACTGACAACTCCTCCTCAGGGCGCCTCCTCAGCTCGTCGACCGTATTGGGGCCGGAAACTATAACCATTCACCGGTCTAGCAGTGGTACTTTGAACGCAGAGCCATAGTACTGAACGCAGGTACAAAATGTCCGTGAGGCTTCCTGATTACAACCTGAATAATGTCGCACCTTCCTGACGCCAGCGTCGACCATTTCCTTGGCGTGGAACATGGTGTATAGGGCAGTAAGATATGACAGCACGGGTGGCGAGAACCCTCCGGCTGTGGGCATGCATCTCAGCTGATGGGCGGAAAGTTAAGTTCATCAGGACGCTGGAAGAACCTTGAGGCACTAACCGGGTCAAGACGCCACCGGACGACGTACAGCACAGCGAGGAGAAAAAAGCAGTACGTGGTGATGGACGCATCTGAAAACATCATGGATGTGTGCGCAGAAATAAGCCCAGAGAAGAAGGAGGATGGAGGGAGGGGAGGAACGAGAACGAGAACGAGAACGTATCCAGCGCAACTAGGGAATGCTAGAACCAGAATAATAAAGCGATATCAGGCACTGTGCTCGTCCCCAGCCCTGAAGGGACCCAGATGCACCAGGAAGGCGACGGGTAACCATGGTAGACAATCAATTATGGGTCAGCACGGCTTCAGTTAACGGCAATGGGGTGACATACCTTTCCAATCGTCATCTTATGAACCCAGAAGATCGGACAGGTCCCTGGACTCCAGCCGTCATCAGGTTCTATCATTCTCAGCCACCATGAACCCTACCGGAGATAGAAAGATGGAAGGTTTGGAGGGAGCCGGCAGGGCACGCCACGGATGGAGTCGGAATGGCGGAGAAAAGCATGGCTCGTCATTGACAGCGTTTCGACCGGCGTGAAATTGAGCGGTGCCGGTGCGGATGTCAGGCGAACCGGAAAAACGTCCATAGAGCATGTATGGGGGGCCATAGAAGCACCGAAGCGGTATCATTAGGTTTCATCGTGAACAAGTAGAGCATGTGTGATGCTCATTCTGGTCAACCCGAGCTGCTCTTCCCCTTGCAACTGTTCTAGCACTCCAATACGAGCGTGCGCCCAGGCGGCACACGCTCCAATGTCTGTCTAGAACACAGAGGCCAGTGTGAGTAATTGATTGCGAGCGCGCGACGACGTGCCGGAACCCTAAAACTTCAAAAAGCCGAGGCGAGCAAGGAGGCGCCATGAGAAACGAACCCATAAGCCAGCATTCCCAGTGTATCCCGTATGTGTAATGTCGAGCGACAGAGATGCAGATATACGGATACTCATGGGTAAATACTCCTCTCCCTTCATGCTGTTTCAGAGAGAAGAGCACATGAAACTACCGTCTGACGCCGACTGCGCCATCTCCGCTCGTCGAGTGACGATGAGTGATGTGTGCGCTCGACCTCAGCCGACACACGTCTTCCGGCCAATTGCGCTTCAAAATGAAATGCCGAAAATCAGGTATCGTGGTTTACGTACTTAACTTTATTAATAACAACGCGACAAGGAGGACTTTGAGCAAGCGACGCAAGAGCTGGGCCACCAGGGTTTGCGAAGGTGAAGCGGAGATAATCAAGGATGAAACGTACTGTACTCCATGAAAGCGAGTAGCTCACTGACAGAAGGGTACTGAGCTGCGTCATTGGGCGTAAACGAGGAACACCGTCGACGGGGGAGCTGTGCGCGCAGAGCCTGGAGGCTGTAAATAGACGTCGAGTCCCCAGGCGTGCTGAAGTGATAGACACGGAGTAAGCAAATATGTGGAGATGTCAAGGGGCCTGGTACAAGTGGCACATCGACACAGGGACCTACGTCCACAGAAAGGTCCAGCAGGACAGAATGCAGCTGTACGAAAGGCGCAGAATGGGGTGCACATTCAGGGATCCAAGGCACAGACAGCAGCCCACCCCGAGACAAAGAATGGGCCATTCGGCTTGTCGGCAGTCGCACGAAACAAGGGAGGAAAATGGAAGGTTCCTGCATATAGTAAACGTACCTCAATACCATTCGAGCCACAGGGGGAGCTTCTCCTCGGACCTCCTTGGCCTCAGAGTGCGGAATGAATGGGCGGCGGATAACAAGCGTCGAAGACGTGTAGGTAACTTGAGACTGGCAACGGGTGTTCAGGCGCTGTCTACGACCAACGAGAGAGTCCTCAGTCAGGTGTTCCATTCTGTCACGAAGATCCCGAGTATGCGATATTCAGCGAGAATGCCCGCGTGCGAGCTCCAGAGACTTGCTCTGGGCGGGAGAGCGAAACATTGAATGGATTCACGGCTGCGACGGAGGACATATGGGGATGAACGGGAACGGGAAGACATTGTAGTGCAGCTAGACGTAGTACCAGACCAAGAGGGTGGAGCAGCAAGCAGGGCAAAAGTGAGAAGCTGAAAGAGGGGAGGAGACGGAGGAGAAACGCGAATCGATATTTCGCCGTCACCGGACCGCCTTCCTGGCATGATCCGTGCCACTTCGCGTGGAAAACAGACCACTCTCATGGTGTGTCGCGATGGACCAGCGCATTGCATTTTGCCAGCAACCTTGTTTCAGTATGACACGCGAGCCCACGCATTACGCAGACACAAAAAGACTGCAGCATTTAGTGCGGTCAAGGGACACATACATATAGCTGCCTGGACGACCGAGCACAGTTGCAGCACATTGTCATGCAAAGGTTGAGCCTGATAGCCTCTCATATGGTATACCTGAGGCGCCATTCCATATCACTAAGAGTCCACGAGTACAGGGAAAATGCCTTACCTGTACAACGGCGAAGCGTCGCCCATCTCGACGAACTCGCTCGCCATGTCGTCCGTAATCCCCTCCCGCTCGCACTGCGCGACCTTTTCCCGATTCAGCCGGGCAAACTCCAGCATCGCAACAGTGGTCAAGACGGCACTGCAGAAGAATCCGATTTATGGTCGTGTCAGGCTCTTCGCGCGATCGACCAATAGCCTGAGGAACGACTTGGACACTCACGCGCCACAGAGACATCCGAGCCCAGTCCCGTGTCCAGGGAGGTATCGCGGGGCGTCCTGCTGGCGGTATATAAAGGACGAGACGATCCTAACAGGATATGTATTTCTGTTTAGCTCAAACGCGACGCTGAAGAAGATGGAACTCAAGTACTCACGGCCCGAGGTTCCCGCACCCAATCACCACCCCGATCGCGACGGCGCGCTTCACCTCCCCGCCCGAGTTCCCTCCCGCCCACGCGAGCACGCACGCGATGCTCGGGAAAACCCCGCACGCCGCGAGGATCGTCCCCGCGTACCCCACCCACGGGTCCATTGTGGCGAAGAGGATCGCGTATCCCGCGAGCGCGACGAGCGACCCCGCGAGTATGAAGGGCCCGCGAGCGTGCACGCGGTCGGAGAGGATGCCGGCGAGGATGGTCGTGAAGCAGCCCGCGGCATTGGGCGGGACGGAGAGGAGCTGCGCGGTCGACGCGGAGAATCCGAGCCCGGTGATGATGGTCGGGAGGAAGAGGGCGAAGGCGTAGCCCGGGACGATGAGGCTGGGGAGGGGTTCGCGCGTAAGTGCCAGCAGATTGGGACCAGGTGACCGGGGAGGGAGAAATACGTACCAGAAATGGATGGAGAAGAGCAGCCATACGTGCGGGTCACGCAAGGCTTGGAAGACGAACTTGCGCTTGAACTGTCGCGAGAGTCCCAAGCTGTCGCGCTTGATGGTCTCGACGAGCCATAGCCTCTCGGACTCGGTCAGGAAGGTGGCCTTGTCCGGGTACTAGATTACTGGGTGAGTTTTGGAGCAACGAAAATTAGGTCGAAACAGCGGAACTGACATCTGGCATGTAGGACCATGCGAACACGGCGATAATAATCGTGACTGTGACAAGTTTTAGGGCGGTATGCATTCACAAGGAGCAGGAGTCTGTACCTAGGCCGTCGAGTATGAACTGTAGAAAGGTGTGAGCATGCCAGCGTCAAGGGTGAAAGTACCCCACGTACAATCCAACACCACCCGTATAGACCAGCAATCCTGGGTGGCAACACTGAGAACGGATAAGCGACTGATCCCAATATATCTTCGTACCCGTTCATTTTGACAATTGCGAAAGAAAGCAGTCCACCGAAAGCTCCAGCAAGTGAGACCGCCGAGTACAGCAAGCTGATTCGCTGTGCGTGTGCCGTCCTAGGGTACCAAACGCAGAGATAGAAAGTCAATCCTGGGAATATCCCGGACTATCCGATCTTCAGCGTGATGGATACCCAAGACATGAAGAAATGGAGTCCTTACTTCCGCAATTCCCTGGAACACTCGGGCTCTGCCGATGTCCTGTCAGACACTTTCACTGGAGAATTCAGTAAAGGATATGCCTACATCATTAGTCCGCCGAAGCTCTTCACAAAACCCTCGGCGACTACGATCACACCCCAGCAAAACATGATGAAGGGAACTGCAATCGCATTAGCATACGCCCGTCCTACTAGGGAAGAAAGGAGGCAGAAACCTACTCCATCTCGACGGACCGACCCTCTTCAGTGCCAGGTTCCTGCCAAAGTGGTATCAGCGAGCTGTCAAGAGGGGACCAGGCATGAATTGTGCTTTACGAAGGAACTTCACACAGAGCATACGGGATCTGCACGCAGTGAGTTCTAGAACTAGCCCCAAGGGAGCTGGCGGAAGGGAACGTACAAGCAAGATGGCTGCACAGAGGTTGTATCGCAGGCCCGTCAGGTGCAGATCGTTAACAAGCCCTGCGATCTTCGCGTTCCCTGAACAAAAACAGTTGGACACTGTTGGCACCGACAGACAATCGATAAACTAACCTATACTTGTTCGATCGCTGAAGCCCAAAACACGTAAGCGAACGCGGCTCCGGGCAGTTGAGCAGTGACACATACAGGAAGGATAACAGGTAGAGGAGGCATGCCAAAGGGACGAGGCGTACGTCTAGCTTCCAGAAGACCTTCCGAGGGTCGACGTAAGAGCTTGGAGGATCAGACGCCTGCGCGGTCACCGGGGAGACCACTTGCGTCTCAGAGAGCTGCTTCTCAATGCTCGTGGACGACATGGCAGCGCGCAGGGCAGGGCAGAGCTCCGTCTTGGGGAACGAAGCAGGGCGCGAAGATTCTCAATGACGTTAAAGAGCACCTCAAGCCTCCCAGGCGCGAGGCGAGTACCGGCGTCGTCCTGAGACCATGGGGCCAATGCCTGGCGTCAGAAAGAAGCCTGCATGTGTCGACGTATGGCCACGCATTTTCCACCGCCGCGCCAAATCAGCCAAACGAAGTTCCAAAGTGCGAGTAGTTAGAACTCATGGACGTCATGGGACGTGTGGGCGCGGGTGGGTGGGTCCAATGAAAGCCTCAGATTGAGAGGAAGCGCGTACGTCGGCCACACTTGTCTTTACAACCTCCGCTTCTGGTAGAGTTCGGGCTTAGGATCTGCTTCGTTTGAAGCCTCGAGCACCGACTTCGCATGCTGAATTTGCATATACCTATCTGGATTAGGCCTCTCTCGGTCCACACGTCTCGCAAAGGTGATCGCTTGAAACTGCTGAAACTGTTCAGCAGTAGCAACAACGTTGAATAGACGACGTTACTTACGTCTGCCGCCCGTATAAGTGATAGCAGCGCCGAGGTTCCTGAAAGTTTCCGTCGCGGCGTAAGAATGCCTTCAAGAGATGGCGTTGTGCATTGCAGCTTCGTAGGGGGGCAATGACGATGAGAGCAGGAGATGAGTCGCAGGCGCTGAACCTCCCGTGGGTAGATTCATGCTCCGATAAATAGCCTGTAAGACATCGTTTATCGGAGAATGAATCTGGGCAATGCCCGACCCTGGATGTGGTGAGCACGGCAGCCCCGGCGGATGGCTGCAAACTTCCATCTCTTTCGAGTCCCAGTCTCATCTCCTCATATGCAGCTTACCCATCCTAGTGTCATCCGTAAATACAAGCGAGGATGCCTTAGGAATGAACTAATTTAATCAGGTCTTATATGACGTTTACAGCCGGGCCGCTGCCTTGTCATCTTCTCAGCACAATATCGCGAAGTACGTCGTTCCAATTTTCGCAGCGAACTGCTGATTGAACCATATCCGTTCCAGATATCTATAGGACATGTCATGTCGTCGACATAGTAAGATGTTAGTTTATGACAGTTTAGCCTCGTCCTGGACCCTGGGACTCCGATCCTGTACGTGGCATCTTGCTGCTCGAGCAGCGGTTGTCATGACGAACCATTCATCTAAACACCATACACTTCCAGGATCCCACACGACGTAATTATGGTTTTGTGCTGCCTACAGCATCTTAATGTCGCCATGGAGCCGTGTTGTCATGCTTTTGCCCCTTGCGGGCGGATGCCGTGCCTCCATACAGCCAAGTATGATGTCTTGGAAGCGCTAGCAATGACCTTGTATTCGACCTGCAGAACTTTCCGGCTGTAACAGGACCATGAACCTGATCTGGGAGGCTTTATGTTTCTCCTCCTGCCTCTGGGCCGGGCTTGAACGTTCGGGTTGGACTGGCCCTTTCACAAGTGCAAGATCTAGGTTCGCTCCCATACGTGTCATTTCCGGATTCTTCTCCATATCACAACTTCTGACTGAAGTTGCGGTTGTCTGTATCATGCCGGCTGCCAGTCGAACAGCCCCTGATGCGTATTACAACACGCAGATTATCGAAGGACTCTGGCAGTTCTCCATCGGCCGCATACTGTAGTCGTGGCCTTCTAGGCTTATCCTACCCGCGCGTCCATCGTACTTGAAACTGTCTTCAAGGTTAGTGCCATTCATCTTGGTGTCTGTTTGATGACATAGATCTCTGACATCTACTCCCCCTTTGGCCCCGCGAAGAAGCCAAGAAAGACCGTATGCAGGCACGCTCACATCGTAACGCGGCCTGCACCCCTTCTCTTCTCCCTCGGCGCAGCAAGGATGTGTCTGACTACGCCGAAGCCGACTGTTCGTACCATTCAATCCAGCGTTCTAATGATACCCTTGACCAAGCACAGCCTGACTGAGCCACCGACGCATCTGATTCCCTCCTCTCTCTCTTTTCATTCGGTGCCAGCACGCAGGGACTCGCCCACATCCAAACGCAGAAATCAGATCCTGCGTGCGGTTTATATGACACCGCTCCACTCTGAGGCGGCCAACTCCCCTTCAGCCGCACACGGAATGACAAGCAATGTTCTTCGTTGTCCATCGCACGCTTAGCAGCGGCCAGCCCGGAACTCAACTCTCTCTCCGGCTACTATAACACCTCTGCAGGTCGGGGGTGCGCTGTCTCTGTACCGTTCACGTCCCAAGGAACCAACTCCAATGTCCCCCTCGAACGACACCGCCGAGATACCTCTCGCCGCGCTGACTGTCTCTCTTGCGGATACCGTCGGTGCGGTCCTCGTAGCGACATTCTGTTCAATCCTGTGTGTGTTCTTCGTCGCGTTTTTGCCAGCGCAGGACTAACATATCTCATATCCCATCCCCAGGTTGTATGGGATCAGCCTCAATCAGCTATATCGGTACCTCCGCCAGTTTCCCTCGGACGACCGCTATGTCCAAGTCATTGTGAGCGCTAATACACTCTGCGAGGCATTCACGCATCCCACTGACCTTCCGCGCAGGTATTTGTAGTGATGTAAGGCTCTGCGTGCTGCGGTGCTTACCTTTTGATGACGGTTGTCGGGCTAGGGTCTCGGAGACAGTACATTGCATCTCTCTAATGCACTCCAGGTAGGGCGGCTCGCCATGCCATGAATGAGGACTGCTTCTAATCTCGAGCAGCTATTTCGCAGTAGTCTCGAGCCTCGCACAGAAAGCAGCGCTGCTCAGCCATGATTCGTGGTGAGTATCCACCGCCTCCCCGGCAGAGCTCACCACGGACTGTAGTACCGCAGGTCCGAAAATGTAAGGCGGCGCTTCCTTCGCAACTTCGTGGCTAATTGTGTTGCATCTACTTCAGGCCGTCCTGATTGCATCGGTGCGGGCGTCCGGATATCAGTCCGCAGGCAGTTACATCTGACTCGCTCGCGACGACAGGCGCCAATCCTTGTCGTCTCTCAAATGTGAGCTCTGCCCGGACCACTTCGATGCAGATCAGATTCTGAATGGTCCCACTGCAGGTTCTTTGCGCGGCGTGTCTGGATCCGTACGCGATGCTACAGCTTCCGCTTTGAGAGGGGACTAACAGTTGAATGTTGAATAGTCGGTCCCAGGTATAGAGTCGTCATTGGGATTGGGGTGCGTACCCTCGATGGAACACAGTACTTCTGCTTAAACTTTACTGTTCTTCTAGGCTCTAGTTCTCCTCACCGAATTCGGTACGTCCTTAGAGAAACGGTCGAGCTCCACTTGCCTACTGGTACTCACCTTCTCTGGTCAGGCTTCGTAATCGGTAAGCACCTTCGTCAGTGTAGTGGCCGCGCGGCTGACCATTGATAACTGCCTATCCGCAGCTCTAAGTTATAAGAGGTGAGTGAATATTCAAGTGGATCAAGCTTAGATTGTCACGGAGAGGCAGTATCACGACGGTGCTATCAAATGACTCCGGCGGTGTTCGGGTGCGTGCTCGCTCCAATACTAGGGATCCTGAGAAACTGTTTGCTCAGAAATGTGCGTCACAGTGGCTCGTGACAACAGGGCTTTCGACTGCATTCGCGGCGGACCTCCTATTCACACCCACTCTCACCGTTGCCCTATGGCTTAGCCGACGTGGACGCCAAGGGTGCGTTCTCTTCGTTTCCGATGTGTATCTTCTGTGGACCTATGAGGTCGCTTTTGAAGGAAGCCAGCCATTGCGGAACTGTTCAGTACCTACATCGTCAACACTGGTAAGTACGCTACCTGTGTTGTGAACCGGGTATTGAGCTCCCTCTTGGACAGGGCTTTTGCATTGGTGATTCGCTGTTAGCACTCCCCTGGCCTTCTGACGCGCTGAATGAAGTCTCCCGTATTTGCAGCGTATTCAATGGAGCAGCAGCCATCATGGTAAGTCGAGAGTGCAGAACAGGATCCGGCTTTCGCTCACGATTAGCAGTGCGGTACGACCAGCCCTTACTCGTTGAAATACGCCATCCCCCAGGTGATTGCGATCGGACGTACGTGTCTCCCCTGAAGCATCCAAATGTCCCACCTCTCACTGATGCTTGTCGCTCTCTCAGTCTTGGCAAACTCCCTCCTCTCGGCGTGAGTTCCTCTTCCCGCACGAATTACTCTTAGGCCACTCATCGTTCTGCATCCACGGTCGTCTGCCTCTCAATGGCAGCCTCAACTCGCGCGACCCGCAGAAGGCTCCCAGCATCTTCGACAGCGGCACTTACGGGCGGAACCTCATACAGCGCATGAACCACCGCGCCGCCGCCGAGACGTGGAACGTCCCGCAAGTGAGCGCTCCGTTGACCACTGCTTAGGATGTGCTGCACATCTGACGATGCCGTGGCTGGCTCCCAGATCCCGGACGAGCCTTCAGTCATACATATCAATGTCTTGACAGAGAACGAGGGCGCGATGCGGGACTCGCACTTCAAACGAGGGCTATCGGTTGCGTAGATAGTCCCTGCAATCCATGAGTGCCTTACCTATATCTATATAGAGAACGTACTGTGTAATACCCTAGCCCATTCTCTCAGTGCCCCAGCTGCAGGTAGACCGTCGAAGACGTTTGGCACCCCTGTATTAGAAAATATCCGAAGGACTCGGACGCTACAAGCTTCTAGAGTTTTACTATGCCATATATTTATGAGTACACAGTGAGAGGAAAAGCCACGCGGTATCCATAGCAAAGAGCGGCGAGAACCGTCTGGCGCAGACGTCGAAGCAATCTTGCAGCGACTTGTCTGATCTCAGCAACTTCGATCGCTCGTGCCGGCCCGGGGATGCCAATATGGGCGCTTGCAGAGAAACGAGACGATTTGGTGGCATCGTGCGCGTGGTCCCCCTCAGCCACCTCATCTCGTTTCCCTCCATCCTGGGCAGCGCCCCCTGCCTTGATCGCTTGCTAACGGGTTTTACGAACTCTATGTCAAAAGGCCTTGTAATCGTAGTCACCGGGGCCAACGGGTGCGCCCACATTCCCTCCACTTTGCGTCTCCTCGTCCCATCACTGCAAGCGCGCTCATGTGCCAACACTTCTCAGCGGGGTCGGATTCGGCATTTGCCATAGGCTCCTCGTCCAGCTGTCCTCCCCCCATCCCTCCGACGCACGGCCATACTTCAAGGTCGACTGTGCAGGCGACGCGGAGAAGCATGACATCCTGGACGAGTACGAGTTCGACCTTGACGCAGGCACGACGATCGTCATGGCGTGCCGAGATCCAAGACGTGCTCACGACGCGCGGACACGCCTCTATGCCCTCCTGGACGAACACATAGCCACGGTGCTACCGGGAACGAAGGAGCACGCGTACGCGAGCACGTTCCGGAAGAACGTGAAGCTCGAGCTGGAGATGTTGGACCTGGCGTCGGTCAAGACCGTGCTGGATTTCGGGAGGAGGGCCTCAGACAAGTGGGTTCTCCGCCTCCATCATTTTTCGGACGCATGTATGCATTGACTGAACACTGGCAATTGGACCTCGGTCTTCCTAGGTATGAATATATCTCTCATCTAATCTTCAACGCCGGAACCGCGACATATAGTCACCTGGACGTCTTCGGCTTCGTTATGGACCTCCTCCGCTTCCCCATCCATGCCGTCCACCATCCTCGGCGGAATATGCAGGTCAACGGCGTGCTGAGCAAGGACAGTCTTGGATACGCGTGGCAGTGCAATACATTTGGGCACTACGTCCTGGTGCGTCCCCACTTTCGAGTCCCCGCGTGTTCTGCCCACAACCTCCCCCGTCCACCCATCCTCAGTATCGATCCGTGCAAGATCTGCTCCTGGCCTACACCAACTTCACGAAGCGCTCCGCCCGCGTCCTCTGGATGTCCTCGCTCGACTCAGAGCCCGTCTTCGACCCCACGGACGACTGGCAGCTCACCAAGACTCACCACTCGTACCAGGCGTCCAAGTACCAGATCGAGCTCATCGCATCCGAGCTCGAAAAGCGCACTGTCGAGGCGCAGGAGATCGGTCGCCCGTCGTCGCTGGAGGAGACGGTCGCGCCGCACGGCGAGATCCACCACCTCATCGTCTCCCCGGGCATCACGTCGACGAACATGAGCGCGCTACTCAACATCTGGATCCCCGGCTGGCGGTACCTCATGATCGCCGCGTTTTGGATCGTACGTCTCCTCTCTCACTCTCGCTTCCCCCCAACCCCTTCCTCGCAGATTGTCCGGTCACTCACCCCGCGCGCACCACGCACAGGTCCGCTTCCTCGGCGCCCCGCACGTCCTCATGTCGCTCTTCGCCGCCGCCGTCTCGTCCGTCCACCTCGCGCTCGTCCCGCTCCGGCACGTGCCCACCGTCCGCAACGCGCCGCATATCTCGCCGCTCGACGTCGAGTACCCGCACTGGCACGCGTACTGTGGCAAGACGCAGCCCGCGCACGTACAGGCGCTGCGGTTCGGGAGCGAGAACGACAGGTGGGGGAACGAGCACCCTGGGGTGGTCGCGGTGCCCGTGTGGGAGGAGCACCCGAATGCCGGGGAGGTGCTGCTGGAGCGGTTCGAGAGGCTGTACCAGGCGTTCGATGTCGCGAACGCGGAGAGGGAGAGGGAGGAGAGCGGGAGTGGGGGCATCGACGAGAACGGGAAGGCAAGGTGAAGATAGTGAGGAGAATGGATCCAGACGGGACTTGGCATACATGCAGTGCGAGATGCCAGCATACCAGGCCTATGCATGCTTACATTCCTATGTTCTAGAGGGTTACCCTACTGTTCTCTGACGACTGGTTCGTGTCCGATGCACGTGACTGAACGCTAGTGCGTTTTTTTCTTCTTTTTTTTTGCCTCTACACTCGCCGCTGTGCGTCTGCGCCTTCTTCATCTTCCTCCTCCAGCGACGATACGGGGACTTCTTTCATCTCTAAACCGAAGCTATGCATTTTCTAGAGTTGCGATGACAGACAGTTCAGAAATATGTGCATACATGTGCGGTGAGTGCAAGGGCCCTTATGTGGCAGGCCTCGTCAGTATCGGTGTACTGACGGTCTTCTGTCAGGGGCAGCGAGTGCGGTATCTGGGGACGATGACCTGTTTTGGCTGGTTGCTCGAGCTCGCTTGCGGCCTTCGCTCTAGGACTCGGACTCGCTTGGCATCGACGGGTCGCCGTCTTTGACGTCCTTCCGCACCAGCTATATACGTCTTGCTTTGTTCTGTTGAACGTACCGTCTCTCCTTCGATTCATACAGCGGCCATTACAGTTGTGGTGCTCTGTTTGTGGATGTCTTCGCTCGTCTGGCTGGGCCCAGGACTGGCGGTTTGCCTTGTCACGCTGACTTCCGCTTTTCCGGATGAAAAGATCTTAAACTTGCGTAAATGAAGCAGCAACCCTTCCGATGCATGGAGCACGGATGTCCACTGTTGCAGTGTAAATGGCTGACGTATTGCTGCAGACAAGCAGTACGCAAAACCCATCTCGTTGACGTTAGGAAACTCCTGCTCTCGCTGTACCTGGCTTGAGAATATTCCATCGATGCCCGGGATTGATCATACATAATTGATCCCGAGGTCTCAATTCTGACGCCGCTCGCCGTTGCCGTCACCAAGCTTCCCTGCGTCATCTCAGTTTCAACAACCACTGCGAACCCGCCGCGTCGTGCACTGCACTCAAGACATGCAAGCAGCAACCAGTGTCAGTATTCTGAACGCTCTCGCCGCGCTCGGTGTCATTCTCGCCATCCCGCACGTCTACCGCATCCTCGACCTTCTCTGGTTGTACTTCCTCCGCCCTAATTCCGTCAAACCTTACCTGCATGGGGGCGACGCCCCGTACGCTATCGTCACGGGGGCGACAGACGGGATAGGGAAGGCGACGGCCGCTGAGCTACTCAAGCGTGGATTCAACCTCATCCTGCACGGCAGGAACGAAGCGAAGATGCAGAAGGTGGTGGAGGAGCTGGGCACGTGCGCCCAGCGCGACGTCCGGTACTTCATGGGACACGCTGCTCGCCCCGTTCAGGAAGCTGCACATCACCGTGGTCGTGCACAACGTCGGCGGGGAGCCTCTCATCGACACAAGGTGCGCTGCATCAGGTTTACGGCTCTGGACGCCGCGACGCTCCGCTGACATCGAGTTCACCCCATTAGAATCGACGAACGCCCCGAAGAGTACCTCCTGGGCGTCGTGCGCTCCAACGCCCTCTTCGCGCTCTTCCTCACACGCGCGCTCCTCCCCCAGCTCCGGCACGCCGCCCATTCGGGGCCCATCCAGGTCCTCCTCGTCGGCTCGTTCGCATGCGACGTGGGCCCGCCGCGTCTGCCGATGTACGCCGCGTCGAAGGGGTTCCTCAGGGCACTCACGCGCGCGCTGTCCAACGACGAGCGGTTCTTCAACGGCGCGCCGACCGGCGTGCAGTTCACGTACGTCTCCGTCGGCGCGGTGCACTCGGCGAACCACCCCGCGCCGATGCCGCCCAGCCTGGCGGTGCCGACGAGCGTGAGGTTCGCGTGGTGGCTCGTGGAGGCGATCGGGTGCGGGCGGAGGCACGTCGTGCCGTACGGGCTGATGCGGATGTCCGGGGAGCGCGCGGTGGACGAGGGGATGGAGGAGAGGATGCGGGTGCTCATGGAGCAGGCGGCGAAATGCCAATGCACTAGTCAGTAGTAGCAAGGGGACTGGAACGCGGAGCGCTGCGATGGACCAGACGGGGCGGCATTCAGTCATTGGGTTGCTGCTAGAGCTTTTTCGGCTGCTCCAATCTCCGCTGGGGGCCCATGAACGATATTAAGTGGCCGCTGCAAGGATCACACAGCTCAGATGAACGTACGTACAGTAAAACGAAAACGATCCAGGGACTTCAGTCAAGTCGGATAATCTTTTCCCTTTAGTTACTGAAGTTCGAAGATAATCTTCTCCAGTAAGAA
>JAKLMY010000335.1:0-29187 GCA_022814645.1 Ganoderma meredithae | reverse complement strand
TTTTTTTTTTACGATAGTTATTTCAATTATTTTAGTCATTCTTCATATGAGTGGAAAGGGTCAAAAAATAGGTAAAATTGGTAAAATTGTAGTAACTGGTCTAGTTGGAATTGGCGCAGCTTTAAACCTAGGAGAAATAATTTTAGGGAATAAAGATAACTCTAGTCTAAAACTAGTAATCCCTACTCTAATAACATCTCTAATCCAGATTCTACCAATTCTAGTGGTCAGAATAGTGAAAGACCTAAAAACAGTTAAGTTATTTTTTTTTTTCAATACAAAAGCTCATTTCAACAACAGCATAGTTTTTTTATCCTGGGGGTTTTTAGTTATTTAGGTAAAGATATTCCCCAATAAGTTGAACCCTTATTTAATTTTACTTCAAGTGTTCTACTATTAACTATAGCAGCTTTTGGTGGTTTTATTAGAATTGTCTTATATTTTCTAAGTGTTTATTAGATAGAAAAATATAATCTGTCTGATAAATACCCTAAGTATCAGAAATGGATTAGACAATTTGAAAAATATAGAGCATACTCAATTGTTTATGAAATTATTATTACTTGTTTTATATTTATAGCAATAATATCTACATGTTTATATTTAATTTGGGTTTTCTTAAAATAATAAATTCTTTTATTACTAATAAGTTATTTTTACCCCCTTACTGATATTAATTTTTATTTCTCAGTTAAATTGTATTAATACCTTAATTAATAGTGTAATTATTTGTATTTGATATGGTTGTATTCAATAGTATTAGTGATATTTTATTAAGTTATATAGTTATTATTGTAGAAAGTTTGACTAAACTGTTTAATCTGTTTTTTTATGGTAAATCGTATACTGATAATTTAAGATTGCTACTGTTTCACATAGTTCTTCAAAAAAATTTTTAATATTTAGACAATTCAAATTTTATATGTCTATATTACTAACATGGTCACCGTTTAATTATTATTTTTTTTAAAATTATTTAAATATCAATATAAATAATATTATTTGATGTAATTGTGTTTTACAATTTTAGTAAAGTCCTTATTAAATATTCCTTTATAAAATAAAACTAAAAGAACTAGTATTGATAAATAAATCAATATTAAATCAAGCAATCATATAATTTATTAAAAAAATATATAAACATTATTGTTAGTTATGATACAATAATTTATATTTATAAATCTTCTATGAAGTCTTTATAGACAAATCATAAAAATGCTAACAGACAAAATTAATTTTATTAAATAAAAAAAGTTTAATAAAAATCAAATATATATGTTATTAAACATAAATAGAAATTTATTTCAAAGTTTTCCATTCCATTTAGTAACTATATCTCCATGGCCTATATTAGTGAGTTTTTCATTATTAAATTTAACATTAGGAGCAGTATTATCAATGCATGGATATGGTGATTTTACCTTTATAGTAGGTTTAGCTTCAACAGGATTAGGAATGTTATTATGGTTTAGAGATATCATTTTAGAAGCAACTTATTTAGGATGTCACACTACTCAAGTACAAAAAGGATTAACAATAGGAGTAATTTTATTTATTGTTAGTGAAGTATTTGCATTCTTATCTGTATTCTGGGCATTCTTCCATTCAAGTTTAAGTCCAAGTGTAGAAATTGGAGGAGTATGGCCACCACAAGGTATAGAAGCATTATCAGCATTTGGAATACCATTATTAAATACTTTCTTATTATTAAGTAGTGGATCAACTATAACATTTGGACACCATGCTTTAATTAAAGGAGATAGAAAAAAAGCTATAATAGGAGGATTATTAACTATTATCTTAGCTATTGTTTTCACTGCTTTACAATATGTTGAATATTTTAATGCACCATTTACTATCACAGATTCAGTATTTGGTACAACATTCTATGCTTCAACAGGTTTACATGGGTTAATAACAATAGCTCCTACCAAAATAAATAAAAAAATTTCTGTATATATTAGAAAAGTTCACTCCAATATTAAAAAAATAGATACACCATTTTTAGAATGGCTTACAGGTTTTGTAGATGCTGAAGGTAATTTTAATATTAGTTTGCGAAATTACAAAAGTCAAGACAATAAATACAATAGTTTAATTCTTACATTTCAAATAGGTCTTCATATTGACGATTTAGAAGTTTTAAAGTTTATACAAAAAAAATTAGGATGCGGAAAAATAACTATTTCGAAAAACAGATGTAATTTTTTTGTCAATGATCAAGCGTCATTAATTAATATTATAGTCCCAGTTTTTAATTTAGTTTCATTAAAAAGTTCTAAGTATTTTCAGTTTTTAATCTTTGAAAAAGCAGTAAATTTAATTAAAAACAAAGGTCATCTAACCGATAGTGGAAGAAATGAAATTATAAAATTTTATCATGAAATAAAAAATCCTTCCATCTATTTAGAGGCAAGCCCAGCCCTATCACATTTAAATAAATATTGGTTAGGTGGTTTCGTTGATGGTGATGCCTCATTTTCAGCACGTTTAAATAGACCTGTTTTTAAATTTGAAAACCATGTAAAAGAATTACCCTTATTTAGGGTCATAGAGGACTATTTTCAATTTGGTAATACACGAACAACTGGAAATAAATCTACCCAAATGGTCATATTAGAATTTAATAATATACATTTTTTAAAAAATGTCATTGTTCCGCTTTTTACTAGAACTAAATTATTAAATAGTAAGAAAAAAAAAGATTTTAATGATTTTTGTGTTTTAGTTAATATTTATTATTATGGTTATCATACCATAGCGGAAGGTGAATCTTTAGCTAGAGAAATAATAAGTAATTGGAATAATTTTAGATTATCAACTTATAAAACTCCATTTATAGATTTTAATAAAAAGTATCAAATACTATCTAATATTCCTTCTCCATATATAATTAAAGATGGTGGATTAAGATTTTATAGAGATACTTTAAATTTAGTACCTGACAAAGTAAGAATAACGGCTATTGATAATTTAAATAATGAATTAGTTTTTTCAAGTATTAGTGAATGTAGTAGAATATTACAGATAGATAGGTATAATATAAAAAAATATTTACTTAACGGTCAGATTTACAAAAATTATAGGTTTAAATTTAACAATTTTATTTATTTTGACAGAAAAGAGGGTTAATTGCATAGAAATCCTAAATTTTTGGGACAATTTGCAGCCAAGCTTATATTAAACATAATTATTCTAAAAAAACATATGTTTTAATAAACTTTTCTTTGTTTTTAAGAAAAATCATATAACTATTTTATAAAAATAGTATATAGAATATGCAAATAAAATTAATATTTTAAGGTTCAACGACTAGAAAGTGAGTATTTATGTAAACAATAATCTTTCCACGAACACCCTCCAATAGATTTATCTATTGATGAAATAGTCTGAACAACAGCGTAAGTTGTTGAAATAATATTAAATGTATTATGATAACAAATTTGTACATTCAATTTCCGATTGGGACCGGAAAAGTAGTGTAAAAAAGTATATTAATTCTAGATCTTTTTTTACAAATACTTCCCGTAATAATAAAAAAAACATGCTATCTTTAGACAAAAAAATTTTCCATATAGATCCTTGGTTTATTTCAGGTTTTATCGATGCAGAAGGTTGTTTTTCTCTTAGAGTTAGAAAATCTACAAAAACTCAAATAGGTTGGCATGTAGAAGCTGTTTTTTCAATCAGTCTTCATTCTCGAGACTTGCCACTTTTAAAAGAAATTCAAGCTTACTTTGGGGGTGTAGGTAGAATAACAGAGGTAAAAAATAGTTGTGGTTACTACGTATCTTCTATAGAACAGTTAACAACTGTAATTATACCTCACTTTGTTAAATACCCTCTAATTACTAAAAAGCTTGCAGATTTCCTCCTCTTTAAAACCGCTGTAAATATTGTTAATACTAAGGAACATTTAACAATGAAAGGATTACAGAGAATTGTGTCTCTTAAAGCTTCTATGAATCTCGGTTTAAACAATGAACTAATGGTTGCTTTCCCTGATACTGTGCCAACCTTAAGACCTTTAGCTGAAAGTACGAATATTATTGCTAAAGCTAAGTCTTCGGTCAACTATGAAATTCCTCTTCCAACGCATGCGGAGGGTTGCTCAAAATTGATTAAAGTTGGACAGTGGATGGCGGGTTTTGTTTCCGGGGATGGTTGTTTTGCGGTTACTGAAAACAAATCTTCTTCTAAAGTTTATGTAAGATTAGTATTTAGTATATCTCAACATAGTAGAGATTCATCTCTAATTAGAAGTTTTGTTGATTTCTTTAGTTGCGGTGTATATCGTTCAACCTCTGTAAACCGAACTACGGTATATTTTGAATGTTTGAGTTTTTCAGATAATTATGAAAAAATCATGCCGTTTTTCTGTGAATTCAACATAAGAGGTGCTAAAGCGAAAGATTTTTATGATTGGTGTAAAGTAGCCAAAATAATCAAAACCAAAGATCATTTAACCAAAGAAGGATTTTATTTGGTTTGTAAAATAAAATCTGAGATGAATAAAGGAAGATAGTAAGCATTTAAGGGTTGACACCCCTTTTCTTTCCACCCTTTGCAGAAAAGCAGAGGGTCGAAGTACGGACTCCTTCCATGCCATAGTAATTAGTGTAAGATGCTATTTAGGTCTCCCTGCTCTTTTTTTAATTTACTAGATAAATAAAAAAATGTGGGAAGAAGGAAGAAGATAAAAAGTATAATAACTCCCTTTTGGTACTTGTACTGTACTTTTTAAGAAGTAAAAGTTTAATTTAATCTTAGGTTTATACTAAACTGCCAAACTCCGGGGAAGCCCTAAAGACAATAATACCACCTTATATATAGTGAAAAGTCTAATAATAAGTACCATTACTAATTATAATGGGTGAGGTAATAAGTTATTGTATTAAGGAAACTTAAATGGGTGATCGCGGAACTAACCTATATTAATCTTTTTTAATATGGAAAAGCGCATCGAGTAGATGGTAGTTGTTATAGAAGAGTGGGATAGATCTTAAATATTTCGAGTCTAGCTCCTCTTCTGTAATTAAGGTGTACTCAGTCTTCCTTAGAAATAAGGAAATAACTTTACGTCCTAGCTAAGTTGGAGTTATAAGGTTTGCATGTTTGTACATACATATGTAATAACTATAAAAGTTAAACATGTCTAAATCGTTCAATATGCTGAAGTAAAGATAGACGCGGTTATAATTGGAACAATTTTTATAACAGTAGGTTTCTTTAGAATAATCAACTATCATTTAACTAATAGTCACCATATTGGATATGAAGCAAGTATCTTATACTGGCACTTTGTAGATGTTGTATGGTTATTCTGTGCGCCTTTATGGATATTCATTGGAAGTGCACTTTTCATAATACTACTCGTTTTATACACTACTACAGCTCTAGTAGGTAGTATTATGGATTACGGTACCCTAGTTGCTGCGAAACTAAGTAAATCAACCAGCTTATCCGAGTCCGAAATGGATAGGGGAGTGCAGCATGCTGGTAAAGCAGAAGTCGGACTAGTCGTCTATGATCTTCTGCGAGATAAGACTGATCATGGTTCTACTATTGTGTTTGATGGGACGCCCCACAATCCTCTTAGCATCGCTATTATAATTATAATACTACTAACCGAGAATATTAGAAGTATCGCCGCTATAATTACGTCACGTGTATCTAAATATACAAAACACGAACCTAAAATCAACAATACCAATGAAGAATCAATTAAGGGATTTCCTAAGGGGAGTAATCCCTATGGAAACGGAGCCCTAATATTAGGTAATAGGAAAGGAAGCCATTCTATTACTAAAGTGGGGCAGCGATCGCTATCAACATCTACCATTGCTGCTAAGGACCCTAGGTACCTTAACGGTGGGGATTTGCTGTTGAAAATGAAAATACTAAATGGTAAGTACTATGGTCTGTATAAATTAATATGTGATGAAGATGTACTATTTGGTGCATATCATTCTATGAAATCTAATCCAGGTAACATGACACCGGGGGTTGACGGTCAAACCTTAGACGGGATGTCAAAGAGCAAAATCTCAAGACTAGCTTCAGACTTAAGAAATGAATGCTTTCAATTCAAACCATCGAAGAGGGTATGGATCCCTAAACCCAACGGTAAAATGAGACCTCTAGGAATACCATCTCCAATCGATAAGATTGTGCAGAAGGCCATGGCAATAATTCTCCAACAGATCTATGAACCTGAATTCTCTAAATTCAGCCACGGTTTCAGACCTGAAAGAGGGTGCCATACTGCCATGAGACAAGTAAGTCAATGGAGTGGAACACAATGGGCCATTGAAGGAGACATAAAAGGATTCTTTGACAATGTAGATCACCATGTTCTTGCTGACCTTTTACAGAAAAGAATAGGTGACCAACAATTTATTGACCTGTACTGGAAATTAGTCAAGGCAGGTTATGTCGAAGAAGGAGTTAAGAGAGACTCACTGCTGGGAGTACCTCAAGGAGGTATAGTCTCACCCATATTATCAAATATATATCTACACGAATTCGATAAATATATCGAAGTACTAATTAGCAAATTTAGCAGTACAGCTAAAGACATTACCAAAAAAAATCCAGTGTATGATAAATTAACAAGAAGAATTCAATATCTTAGAGACAAATATCCTATCCCACAGCAAAGAAGTCTGGAAGTATTAGAAGAAATAGAGGCCCTCAGAGGATCTAGAAAAAACGTTCCATCTAGATTACCAAACGGGACAAGAGTAAGATATGTAAGATATGCAGATGATTGGGTAGTAGGGATTTATGGTCCAGAAAGTTTTGCCAATGAAATAAAAAGCTTGCTTGCCACCTTCCTAACTCAAGAACTTAAGTTAGAACTTAGCAATGAAAAAACTAAGATCACTAACTTATTGACAAATAAAGCCAGCTTTCTGGGATTCTACTTTATGGTATACAAACCCCAAGAATCGAAATTTACGGTATACCAGAAAGACGGCCACATTCGAAGAGCTAAAATAGGACATAACAGAATTTGGCTTCTAGTTCCTATGGATAAGTTACTATCTAAGTTATCGATTAATGGTTTCTTAAAAAATTATCAACCCAAATCTAAAATCATCCCGAATGCCAAAACTAACTGGATCTATCTAGATCACCAAAGTATATTAGCTAGATATAACACAATGATCAGAGGCCTTCTAAACTACTACTCTGTCGCAAATAACAGATATGTCTTCCATCTTATAGTTAACTTCATCCTAAGACACTCATGTGCCAAAACTCTAGCAAGAAAACTTAACTTAAGAACTCGAGCAAAAGTATTTGCCAAATTTGGTAAAAATTTAACTATAAATAAACCAAAAAAAATGTCTTTTCTCACCGAACCTCATTATAGAAGACTCACTAAATGGCCCGCCCATACTAGTTTATCAAATCCCTTCGATATACTAAACTGGCAACTGAGAACCCAGAACAATTTTTGGGAACCTTGCCTTATATGTGGGTCAACCCTAGATATAGAGATGCATCATGTAAAACATATTAGGAAAGCAAACCAAATGATCAACGGATTCACTAAAATTATGTCAACATTAAACCGAAAACAAATTCCAGTCTGTCAATTATGTCATGTCAAAATACACAAAGGAGAATATGACGGAATTAATCTTAGTGAATTGAAAAAAAGATCATAAAAAATTCATAGCGATCGTGGAGAGCCGTATGCAGTGAAAAGTTGCACGTACGGTTCGGTGGGAGGCTGATCGTGGCCTTAGCAGGAGCGGGTAGTCGACCCAACTATTCATAGCAGTATATTACTGGGGTGGAAACTAATATCTATAACTAAAAATATAAATATTTAAAAATAAAGAATATTATATATTTATCATATTACACTATGTATATTTAGAAATAATAAATATATATAATTATATTTTATAAATAAATCAAAGGTTAAAAAGAAAATTACCTTATTTATAAAATAATAAAACATAAAATGGAGTAGTCTCCATTTTCTTATCATATTACAAGTACCCAAAGGATAAGCTAAATATTTAAACTTATGAATTTATCATTATTTTTATTTTTAATTGGTGTTTTAGGATTTATTCTAAATAGAAAAAACATTATATTAATGATAATAGCAATAGAAATAATGCTATTAGCTGTCACCTTATTAGTGTTAATAAGTTCATTTAGTTTTGACGATGCTATCGGACAAAATTTTAGTATTTTTATTATATCAATAGCAGGAGCAGAATCAGTAATAGGTTTAAGTATTTTAGTTGCTTTTTATAGATTGAGAGGAAGTATCTCTTTAAGAACATAATGTATTTATCAATATTAATTTTTCCTTTATTAGGAAGTTTTGTATCAGGTTTATTAGGTAGAAAAATAGGTGTGACTGGTGCTCATATCATCACATGTACTTGCTTAATAATATCTTCAATTTTAGCTACTTTAGCATTTTATGAAGTAGGATTATGTGGTTCTCCAGTATCAGTTAATTTAAGTACATGGCTAGAATCAGAAATACTAAGTGTACAATGGGAATTTTTATTTGATCAGTTAACTGTATCAATGTTTATTCCTGTACTTTATATTTCATCTTTAATTCATATTTTTTCAACTAATTATATGGCAGAAGATCCTGCATTGTGTTCTGGGAAAACACATAAGTGGGTAAAACTATCAAACTCCGGGGACACCCTAAAGCTTATGATACCAAGCTATAGTCGAAAGATTATAAGTGGCCAGAATAATTCCCTGGGTATGGTAACAAGTCATAAGATGAATGAAAATGAAATGGGCTATCGCGGATCTAAATCAGCTAACAAAGCTGTAAAAGAGCAACGAGTAGACGGTAGTTATTTTGGATTTTATCCAAAATTAAGGTATACTCTAATGGGTTTCGAAATAAATTATCAAGTAAAAAACCCTTCTAACCAATTAAATAGCAAAAAATTTTCTACTGTTATCTCTTCATTACCTGTTAATGCTTGGTTTATAACTGGTCTTATAGACGCTGAAGGTTCATTTTCAGTAATAATAGACAAAAATAAATCTCGAAAATTAGGTTGGCGGATTCAAACAAAATTTCAATTGGGTATGCATTTGCGGGACTTATCTTTAATACAACAAGTCCAAACATTTTTTGGAGGTATTGGTTCAATACATATAAATAAAACTTTAAACAAAGTAAATTATTCAGTTGATTCTATTAAAGATTTAACAAGGTTAATTGCTCATTTTGAAAAATATCCTTTATTAACTCAAAAAGCCGCAGATTTTATTTTATTTTGTTTAAATAAGTCATTACACTAATGATGAGTAAATCTCATCTTACAATTAATGGCTTAAATCAAATAATAAATATTAAGGGATCAATGAATTTAGGTTTATCTGATTTCCTAAAATCTGAGTTTTTAAACTTTTCTACGGTTAAAAGACCAGTTATTAACACTGAAAACATTCCTGATAATAATTGGATAGCAGGTTTTGTAAGCGGTGAAGGAAATTTTGATGTAAGAATTACCCAACAATTATCTAATAAAATAGGAACTCGAGTACAATTAAGATTTAGAGTAAGTCAACATGAAAGAGATACTAAATTAATGGAGTTATTAGTTAAACATTTAGGTTCAGGAACAATATATAAATATCCTGGAAAGGATGCAATTGTTTTAATAATAGTTAAATTTTCGGATATAACTAATATAATAATTCCTTTTTTTGATAAGCATCCTATTCTTGGGGTAAAATTTTTAGATTCTCTTGATTGGTGTCAAATTGCTCAATTAATGATTGGTGGTTCTCATTTAACAATTGAAGGGTTAAATTTAATTCAGGAAATTAAAAGTGGGATGAACACAGGAAGAAAATATCCTCAAATTTAATTGCATGATAAATTTTATGGCCATGCATAATCAAAGATTCTTTTCTTATTTATCATTATTCACATTTTTTATGTTAGTTTTAGTATCTGGTGCTAATTATTTTGTAATGTTTGTAGGTTGGGAAGGTAAATGAAATTGCCTTAAATGGTATTATCTTAATAATCTATATTGGAGTCCTAGTGAATTTAATTTTGTTTTATTTTCATTACCGTTGCATATATCTAAGCAATTAAATAAAACAAGAATAACTTCCTTAGAAAGAATAGGACCTCATAATATAGATATAATTTCCATAATAATAGGTTCTTTATTAGGTGATGGTCATTTAGAAAAAAGAAATAGAGGAATAGGGACCAGAATTAAATTTTCACAATCAAATAAAAATGTAGAATATTTAATGTGGTTTCATTCTTATTTCTCAACTAGAGGTTATTGTAATATTAATAAACCTGAACTAAAAAAAAGAATTAGAAAAAATGGAGAAATTTATTTTCATTATAGTATAAATACTTTTACTTTTTCTAGTTTTAATTGGATTCATGATATGTTTTATATGTGTTCAGAAGGTAAATATGTAAAAATAATACCTCATAATATAGAACAATATTTAAGTCCACTCGCTTTAGCTATATGGTTTATGGACGATGGAAATAAATTAAAAAAAGGAGCAAAAATAGCTACTAATTGTTTTACTTATAAAGAACTTTCACAATTATGTGAAATTTTAAAAAACAAATTCAATCTTACAGTAACAATACACTCAGGAGGGAAAAACAAAGGATATACTTTATATATCTCTAGTCAATCTATGGCTACTTTTTCTAACATTGTTAAACCTTTTATGTTACCTACTTTATATTATAAATTAGGTGACTATTAATTTAATACCATAGTAAAAATTGTAAATCTTTAGAAAATTGAAATTAAGAATAAAGATCCATTCATATTTAATGAATTATAAATGTGAATAACAATTTTTGCGACATTATTGAAAACGATCAAAAATTAATAAGCTTTTTATATAGATCGTCGGTTTAATTTCAAATCGCTATCGACTAGTCCAATAATGGGTGCCTGAAATGGTGCTTAATGCATAGTCAGAATTTTCATCATTGTCTCTACTTCATTTGACAACGATGCCAAGGCATGAAGTAAAACCTGATTGGTATTCAATGTACAGGGAATAAAGAAAAAAGCTTTCTATCAGTGTCATAAAAGGCCTATAGATAAATTATAAATTTAAATTTCTTTATTTTAAGATTTGATTGGAGTAGTTTCTTATTTATTAATTAACTTCTGGTTTACTAGAATACAAGCTAATAAAGCAGCAATATTAGCCTTTACTATGAATAGAGTAGGTGCTTTGAGAGGTAGGATCTCTCTTTTGTGCCTCAAACTATCAAACTCCGGGGACACCCTAAAGCTTAAGGTACCAAGCTATAGTCGAAAGGCTATAAGTGGCCAGAATAATTCCCTGGGTATGGTAATAAGCCCTAAGATGAATGAAAATGAAATGGGTTATCGCGGATCTAAATCAGTATTATTAACTAGTACTGTAAAAGAGCAACGAGTAGACGGTAGTTGGTTTTTAGCTAAAAAAGCTAGAAGCTTAAGGTATACTCTAATGGGTTTCGAAAGAAACTATCAATTCAAAATCCTTTCTAAACAATTAAATTTTACCAAATATTTTCATACTAGCGCCTATGCACAAGTTCAAAACACTAAGTTAGATCCATGGTTTGTCACTGGATTTTGCGACGGTTAAGCTTGTTTCAGTGTATCTATCTATATAGATAAACGTATCAAAGGAAGACTAGGTTGGGCGGTAAAACCGAGCTTTCAAATCTCTTTAAATTCTAGGGATATTGAATTATTATTACAATTGCAAGAATTTTTTGCCTGTGGAAACATTATAAGCAAAAATAATCGAAGCGAAGGAAGCTTTAGAGTAAATTCACTTCATGATTTAACACATATTATAATACCACACTTTGAAAATTATACTTTACTATCTCAAAAAGCTGCGGATTTTTATTTGTTTAAACAAATTGTTAACCTTATTAATACTAAGGATCACTTGACTGAAGTAGGTTTACAACAAATTATTAATATTAGAGCTTCAATGAACTTAGGTTTATCTAGTTTGCAAAAATCTAAATTTATTAATTATAATCCAGTGCCTCGACCAATTATTAATTATACTGAAATTCCAAATTTGTATTGGAATGCAGGATTTGCAAGTGGTGAAGGTTGCTTTTTAGTTAGTATTTCAAAATCTAATTCAAATAAAAAAGGTCAAATAATTCAATTAACATTTAAAATCTCGCAACATTGTAGAGACAAAAAATTATTAGAAATGTTTGCTAAATATATTAAATGTGGATCCGTTTATTCTCACAGTAAAAATGCTTCAGTATTTAAAGTGGGAAAATTTGTAGACATAAATAATTTGATTATTCCTATTTTTAAAGCCCATTCAATTCAGGGGGTCAAACAATTTGATTTTCAAGATTTTTGTGAAATAGCTACTTTAATAGGTGAAGGTAAACATCTAAGCCCTGAAGGGTATTCAAAAATCAAATTAATCAAAGATAGAATGAACACAAAAAGAAAATATCCTCAAAATTAATTGCATGATAAATTTGATTGCCATGGATATGGGATTAAGTATAGGATTCTTTGCATTAGTAGCATTATTAGGATCTTTAAATTATTCGACATTATTTAGTTTAGCTCCATTTATGAATAGTACAGCTATTGATATTATTGGTATATTATTATTAAGTGGTGCTATGGCTAAATCTGCACAAATACCATTACATAGTTGGTTACCTGGATCAATGGAGGGTTTTAAAGGCTTTAAACATTGTATTTTCATTTTCATTTATATTTATATTATATTTTGTCTTATTTATTCTGATTATTAATATGATATGGCACCATGTGCCTCTATTTTACCTATTATTCAATCTATCCCTACATCTACTTTATATTCCATTACTGGTAATATGTTAGGTTATGGTTCTATTAGTCTTTCTAAAAAGAATAAAGGCGAAGGTAAATATTCCATGACAATGGATGTTTATTCCTTAAATTATTTACATCATCTTAATGATCAAATTTATAGTCAATTTACTAAAACAAAATTTTATGCTTATCCGAATATTTTACTTCCTCAACATAGAGGTAAAGAAATAACTCAATATCATTATAATACTAAGACACATCCTTTATTTACAGCTTTACACAGTTTGTGGTATAAATGGGATGTTGATAAAAACAAGTTAATAAAAATTGTTCCTTTAAATATATCTGAAATGTTTTCAGAAATATCTTTAGCTTATTGGATAATGGATGATGGTTATTTTTACTCATATGGTAGAACTAAGACAGTTCTTCTGTGTACAGAGTCATTTACTAAGGAAGAATGTATAATTCTTCAATCATTGCTAGAAAAGTTAAATATTAAATCAACTTTGAAAGTAAGAGATAAAATGAACGATAGATATAGAATCAGAATATCTAAAACTAGTATGGATAGAGTCATTTCCTTAGTAAAACCGTATATGTATAAAGATTTTTTATATAAATTAGGAATATAATTGTAATGTATAGGGCCCTCCTTAAACTTAACTATATGCTGGAACCCCCTAAAGCTTTAAGTACTCATCTCAAATAGTAAAAATCTTAAAGATAATACAATGGGCAATCAGCAGGAAACCAAATCTTTATCTAATTAAAGAGAGTAGGATCCTCAGAGACTACACGTTAAGCTTCATATTTTAAATGTGAAGATGACATAGTCCGATCAGTAAAGAAATTTGCTGTTAACATAAAAGCCTACACCGGTTTCAGCATTAATTCATGCTGCTACACTAGTAACTGCTGGATTATATTTATTAGTTAGAAGTTCACCAATATTAGAATATAGTTCCACTGCATTATTAGTGATTACATTAGTAGGAGCATCTACAGCTTTCTTTGCAGCAACATGTGGTTTAGTGCAAAATGATTTAAAAAGAATAATTGCTTTCAGTACAATAAGTCAATTAGGTTATATGGTAATGGCTGTTGGGCTTAGTCAATATAATGTTGCTTTAATGCATGTAGTTAACCATGCATTCTTCAAAGCATTATTATTCTTAGGAGCAGGAGCTGTAATTCATAGTTTCTCTGATCAACAAGATGTAAGAAGATTGGGTGGTTTAATTAATTTCTTACCATTTACCTATACAGCTATGTTAGTAGGTACTTTATCATTATTAGCTACTCCATGGTTAACAGGGTTCTATAGTAAAGATTTAATAATTGAATTAGCTTTTGCACAATATAGTTTTGAAGGAACATTTGCCTTTATTTTAGGTAGTTTAACAGCAGGTTTAACAGCTTTCTATTCATTTAGATTAATTTCATTAGTATTCTTAACAAAACCTAATGGGGCTAAAACATCTTATTTACATTCACATGAAGCTACTTTGGCAGTGATTATACCTTTATTTGTATTAGCTTTATTTAGTATCTTCTTTGGTTTTGTATTCTCTGATTTATTTGTAGGAATAGGTACTGATTTCTTTGGTAATTCTATTTTTATTCATCCAAATCATATTACTATGGTAGAGGCAGAATTCTCTATGGATAGAATAGTTAAATTATTACCAACTATTTTATCTTTATTAGGAGCAGTATTAGCTGTTTATCTATATCACTTTACACCTAATTTATTTTTTATGGAAAGTCCTATTACTAGAAAAATTTATACTTTTTTAAATGGTAAATATTTATTTGATGTAATATATAACCATTACTTTATTGGTAGAGGTTTACAATTAGGTTATTTTATAAGTAAAGTATTAGATAGAGGAGTAATTGAATTTGTTGGACCTTATGGTTTAAGTAATACTTTAAGTCAAACTGGTATTAATATCGGAAAATTAGATACTGGAGTTATTACTACATATTCATTATATATTACTATAGGTTTATTATCATTAGTATTCTTAGTTTTCTCACCTATTTTATTAGATAATTCTATTTTAAATGAAAATAGATTATTTATCATTTATTTAGCTACTTTATTATTTGCTCTTTATCCTAATCAAAAATAAATGGTAAGCTATTTCCCCCTCCCTCTTTATCTTAAAATATTATATCTATTATTAAGATTAATAGTAACAAGTATCTATTCTTAATAGAAATTTAAAATTGAAACATTAATAAGATACATTAAATATAGAACATTTCCCTAAGAGTTTCAAATTAAAAATAAATTTGATAAAAGTATTATTCATTCTAGTGTTATTCTTTATTCTTAAAAATAAATTATTAGGTAACTAGTTTAACAGAGAGAGTTAACTAGATATAATAATATCAGTATATCTTATTTACAATTAGTTTAAAAAATAAAAATTTTAGAGTCAATTAACATAAAATTAACAAGAGCTAATTTATCTTGTAATCCTTAAATAGCTAAATCTAATTGAGTTATAAAATTCTAAACTTTAGTTTCTCTTAATTTATATAGAATACGTCTAGAAAAAACAGTTAAAGCTGAAATACACGAAATAAAAGATAAATTATAGAAAATTGAAACTAAACAAAGAGAAAGATTAAGTTACCAGTCAACAACTGATTCTTCATTAGATCAAACTTCTGAAACTACTACTAATTTAATTAGTCAGGGTAGACCTGATACAAGAAGTGCTATTACTGATAAATTTCAAGAACTTATTGATAATGTTAAAAAACTAAATAATTCTAAAAACACAGAAAATTTAGAAGTAACAGATTCAGATATTTTAAATGTTCTAGATAGCAAATTTCCTAAAATAAATAATAGTGTAGAAGAAGATTTATCTTTAGTTAAGAGATCTATTGATATGGCAGAAGAAATTGTAAAATCCAAAACTTCTAATTTAGTAGATTTGGATTACTTTTCTACAATCTTTAGTCAAGCTGATACTTTAACTTTAATTAGTTTAAGTGGAAGTATTCTAATTTTCTTTTATTCTCTTTAACTTTAATTTATATTGGTAATTATGTAATAGTCAAATACGACTTATTAACTAAATATCCTATATTAAATTACAGAATTAAATTATCTAAATATACCGTTAAATATAATATATTTATATTAGAATTGGTATCTTGTTGTTTATTGTTATATAATTTCATTTATATATAAATATATGGTAATTAAGCAAGGGCTTCAAAAAATAAATAAATTTAATTCCCTTAGTTTAATTGGCAGAACAAAGGGCTTAAAAACTTTGGGTAGTGGTTCAAATCCACTAGGGAAAACCCTATATAGAGTAAAATAAGGTACCTTTAGAGTTTTCTAAAAGGTATCTCCTATTACATAGGTAGTACCATTTATTTTGATAGATTTGTAAATGGTATCACTAAATTATTGTTAACCTACAGATGGTTATCACAAAATGTATCATTATATCAAACTTTAAAAAAGTAAAAATGTTAATGTAAATGTTAATAGTCAAGAAAATATATTAAATAATATATAATTAAACAGTTAAAATTTAAATATAAAAGTATCGGTGAAACGAGTAATGTATAACCGAATTTAATTAACAAAAGAAAATGTTTCACCCCCTATAAAATGGTTAAAGGTTATAAATCTTTTCTTCTCTAAATTCATTATAATGTATAATACATTTGGAAACAACTCAGTTAACTCCATTGGAGTTATTAATTATACTTTAAAATGGTTTAAATTTGAGTATAGAGATACTAATTTTAGTAATTAAATATATGCTATTAGCTATAATAAGTTAATGTAAATATAGTTGAATTGTTAATGTAAGTATAGTGGAGTTAAGTACACACTTTAATAATGATTTTATCAAAGTAGCATGAAAAACTAAAAATGAAATTATCAGTGTTTAATTCTATTTTTTTATTCCATTCACATTTATTGAAGGATAAGGAAACATTATTTGTTTTTATGGAAACATAATGGATTTATTAAAACATTTTTAAAATTTAAAATCATAATATACAACTCACTGATTCATAATAAAGAGATTCATTATTAACATTAGAATGAAGATTAGCTAATTATCTAAGATTAATTTAGATGTAGATCTTGATTATCTAAAATATTTTAAATTTTTATAATTTTAAGATACATTTTAAAATTAAATAAAGTATTCAATTAGAAATTATTAAAAAAATATGATTGGAACAATAAAATTTAATTATAAATATAATGCTTTAATTAAATATTCAAATTATTTTCTTGTTCTATTTATATATTTATGTTTAGGGTACCATAAGGAAAATGGAGTCTAATATGTAATAAATTATTTTAAGTCAAATAACATGAAGGATATATTAGAGTTACTATAAGAAATGAAAAAAGAGAGTTTATTTCTAGTGTTAAAGAGAACCTTTCTGTACCTATCTTTAAATACTAACAAATTTTAGTCAATAAAAAAATAAAAAAAAAATATTTTACTAAAACTAATTAAGTAACAATTAAAATTTAAATGGGAAAAGAGTCAAAGATAGAAAAATTCTATTCAAATAAACATAATGTTGAAAAAGATTTAACAGATCGATATTATAATAAAATTTAATATAGAATTAGGTAAATTATTAGCTATTATAACCAAAATTAAAATATCTAATAAATAAAATAAACTAAAAAAGTTTAAATCAAAAAAAAAATTAAATATTAAGGTAAAAAATAAAAATAAAAGAGACTGTAAACATTGCGTTAAGCATATAAAATACAACTTAATACTGTAAAGGTATGAAAGTTTAATTCTCAGTAAGAATTTAATTTTGGTTCCGATTGAACGTTTTTCAGTAGTTTAAGACATGCAAATCGTTGTTTCCAACGTCCTTTTTATAATTAATATTATAATGTCAATGGGATTAGGGTATAAGGTGTAGAGGTGAGTATGTTAAATAAGATACCCTATAGTCTTCTTAGCTAGGAGATATAAAGTAAAGGAAAATTTCTGCTATGGGATTCTATTTAATTTGATTAGGTAGTTGATAGGGTAACGGCCTACCAAGCCAACGATCAAAAGTCAAGTTTGAAAGAACCTCTGGCCACATTGGGGATGAAATCTCCCAAGTAGTAATAACACTACCAGCAGTCGAGAATATTAGTCAATGCTCGTAAGAGTGAACTAGCTAACTGAAATCATAGAATTTCTTTAAATTCATGATGTCGTAAGGGAAAATAATGATAATACCTTACTATGAGTGTCGTCCAAATCTGGTGCCAGAAGACTCGGTAAGACCAGAGACGCAAACGTTAATCATCATAAACAGGCGTAAAGGGTTTGTAGGCAGCTTTTATAATATTCAATTGTAATTTAATTGAAAGCTAGAATCAAAAAGAGGTTATAGTGTATAACGCCTAGAGGAGGGCTGATATCCATAGATCCTAGGCAGAATACTTAGGGCGAAGGCCACTCTCCACTAATGATTGACGCTGAGAAACGAAGGTTAGGGTAGGAAATAGGATTTTAAATTGCGACCTGAAAAGCTTATTTAAGTATAGCGGAGCAACTCCGTCTAAATATTCCATCTTATTAGAGTTCGCCTTAATAAACGAGCATTGGTAACAATCTAGTTTAAAGCTTAAGGTATAAACTAAATAATATTATTTGGTTTGAACTGTCTTCTATGGTTAGAGAAATCGAATCTATGTATTAAAGGTTTTATTAATTAGTATCTTCACGAGTCCTTGGTGATTATAAGATGGACAAATAATTATAAAATTAAAGTAGGAACCTAAGGAAGACTATTACGTACTTAAATAGGAACAGGGAAACTCCTATAATCTGCTATTTATATAATAGCAAGGAAATTAGCAATAATTTCTTATAGATTAGAGGAAACAAGACAGCGTTAAAAGCGAAGGCCATTATGTAATGTAATGGATAGGCTCTTTATTAGAAATAAATAAAGAAGATAGCCAATTCGAAAGGATGCTGACTAACGCATGGGTGATTCTAAAGTATTTCTCATTCAAATATAATGTTTAAGGACATGGAAAAAGCATTGTTTAATTTATGGCTAGAATGGTTTGTAGGTTTCTGTGATGCTGACGCTAATTTTCAAGTATTTCCTAAAAAAAGATCTTATCTAACAAAAGAAGGTATCCTTAATGAGTATTATAATATTGGTTATGGTTTCCACATTGGTTTAAGTATTAAAGAGTTACCTCTTCTAGAAAAAGTTCAAACTCAATTAAATTCAATAGGCCATATTTATGTGTATTCACACAGAGATGAAGCAAGATGGGCAGTAACTAAAAAAACAGAATTAATTTATCTAATTGAAACTGTCTTTGAGAAACAACCATTACTAACTGAACATCAAAGAGGAAGATATGCAAGACTAAAATATGGTCTACTAAATAATTTTAATAGAGTTGAAACTTTAGGAGAATATGAAAAATTTTTACATAGAAGTTATGTAGAAACTAACATCCCTGATAATTATTATACTTCAGGAACTGCTTTTGATAATTGGATCTTAGGTTTTATTAATGGTGAAGGTTGTTTTTATGTTCATAAAAAGGGACATTTAGTTTTTTATATTGAACATACTGACAAACAAGTACTAGAATTAATCAAAACAAGACTCTCTCTAAGTCCTAATATTTTAGATAGAGGAAATAGAAATAGTACCAGAAAAGATACATATTCTCTAACTATCTCTTCTAAAAAAGATATACTTGCAATTAGAAGTTTGTGCGAGAATCCTCTATTGAATAAATTAGAAGGTCACAAATTAGTACAATATAACAATTGGCAAATTAATACTTAGTTTTTAGGTATTGAAATTAGTTAAAGTTAAACTTAAATTTACAAAGGTTCTAAGGATATAGAGCCTCCTTAATATAAAATTTTTGTTGTCTCTCTCTGCCGTCCGGCACATAATACTTTAGAATGGCTTGAGCCGTATGCGATAAAAGTCGCACGTACGGTTCTTTGTGGAAGAACAACTGTGAAGTTCTGATTCCACGGTTAGATACCCCGGTACTCCTTTCTGTAAACGATGAATGGTAGTCATTAGTTAAATTAAAATAACTAGAGGCGAAGTTAACACAATAACCATTCCGCCTTGTGAGTACTACTGCAAAGTAGAAAACAAAAAAATTAGTCGGTCTCGAAGCAAACGGAGTGAAGCATGTTATTTAATACGATAATCCGCGTAAAACCTTACCAGAACTTGCATACAAACTATAAAATTTATTTCCTTTTCAGGAAAATCAAATATTAGGGGTATTTTATAATTTAAAATACTTAAGTACAGGTGTTGCATGGCTGTCTTCAGTTCGTGTTGTTAAACATTAGGTTAATTCCACTAACGAACGAAATCCCTGTTATTAATTTATACTTAATAACTAATAAATCTGATAGAGATTTAGCGGGGGCTAAGACAAGTCGTTATGGCCCTCATGTTCTGGGCTGATATGTGTTTTGGGAAAACACTAAATTGGCTGAAACTATCAAACTCCGGGGACACCCTAAAGCTTATGATACCAAGCTATAGTCGAAAGGCTATAAGTGGCCAGAATAATTCCCTGGGTATGGTAACAAGTCATAAGATGAATGAAAATGAAATGGGTTATCGCGGATCTAAGTCAGAATTTGTTTTGCACACAGATTTTGTAAAAGAGCAACGAGTAGACGGTAGTTGGAGCATTAAAGCCAAATCCAGACAAATGCTCTTAAGGTGTACTCTAATGGGTTTCGAAAGAAATTATCAAGTCAAAAACCCTACTAACCAATTAAATAGCAAAAGTTTTTCTACCATATCAACTAGCGTTCACATAAACCCATGGTTTGTCACAGGTTTTACAGATGCTGAAGGTTCATTCATAATTTCTATGTATAAAGATGATAACTCTAAATTGAAGTGGAGAGTAACTCCTAATTTTTCTATACATATACATATTAAAGATATAGCAATACTAGAAAGTATTAGAGATACCTTTGGTGTAGGTAAAGTTAGAAAAAATAGTAGTAGAACAGCAGTATTTAGAGTCGACAATATACAAGAATTACAAGTTATAGTTGACCATTTTGATAAATACTCACTTCTCAGTGCTAAAGTTTCTGATTTTTTATTATTTAAACAATGTTATGATTTAATTAAACAAAAACAACATTTAACTCAAGAAGGCCTTGAAAAAATAGTAGCATTAAAATGCAATCTAAATAAAGGTTTAACTGATAGTATACTGGAAGCTTTCCCTCCCAAAAATATTAAACCTGTAGCTAGACCTCATTATAATTTTACTGGTATACCTGATCCTTTTTGGATATCTGGTTTCGTTTCTGGGGACTCAACATTTTGTGTCTCTATAGAAAAAAGTATAAGTCAAATAGGAAGAGTAAGATTAATATTTGGAACATGTCTACATATTAGAGATAAAGCATTATTAATTGGTATAGCAAATTATTTTAAAGAAGTGTCTAAACAATCTGCGGAAGAATCTAATAGTAAATATATTTATGATTCTACAAAAAGAGAAACTAGTTTACTTCAAATTAGAAATTATTCTGATATTGTAAATAAAATTATTCCATTTTTTAATGAGTATCCGATATTAGGAGTCAAAAGGTTAGATTTTTCAGATTTTAAAAAAGTAGCAAAATTAATAAAAAATAAAGAGCATTTAACTGAATCAGGTTTTAGCCAAATCATAAAAATAGTAGAAAAAATGAACTTAGATAGAAATAATTACTAGTCCTCGGTAACGCAAATGCAAATGCGTATACGAGTTGAAGACCAAAACTTAAAGGTTCTTCATTTAATTGTATGTTAAATTTGATTATCCATGATAGACGTGCCACAAAAACTTTTACAAAGTGATGCAATACTTTCCAAGAGAAGTGGAGCTAATCATTAAAAAAAGTTATTTATATTAAATATAAGCCGAATTGTCTCCTGTAATTCGGAGGCATGAAGAAGGAATTCCGAGTAATCGTTGATAAGTAGCGCAACGGTGAAGCTAGTTTCGTGATGAACTAACTGTCTGTCGCTGGGAAGAAGCTTTTAGTGGAGGAAACTGGAGTAAGATATTGTTTTTTTCATAGTAGCTCATTGCTTTAAGTAAAGTATTTTTAGTATTATGTTAAACATATTGGATTTAGTGAATTCATTGAGGTAACATCTCAAAAGTCATAGCATGGTAGCTGTACTGGAAAGTGCAGCTGGATAATAATTAATTTGTAACCCCCTATATTTTATAATTAAATTAGGAAAGATCAAATTAAATAAATTTATAATTAAGGGAAGGGGTTAGCTTAGTTGGTTAAAGCAGTAATCTTACACATTATTGACCGGGAGTTCGAATCCCCCACCTCTTATAAATATTTTAAATTTAAATTATTTTTATTTGTAAAACTTATAGCGAGTATGTCGAAATTGGTAGCCGAGTGAATCTTAGGTTTTCATTGTTTTAAGAGTTCAAGTCTCTTTACTCGTATTAAAATGGTTGCTTTAATAAATTTTTTATTAATTTATAAGCATCTTTAGTTTAATGGTTAAAACAAGAATCTTCGAAATTCATAATAATGGTTCAATTCCATTAAGATGTTTTAATAATTCAAAATAAGGTTGCTTAATGGTTTAAGTATATATTTATATTCAAATAATGATAAATATATAGTGAGTTCAATTCTCCTTTATTTTTTATTTTACCTTAGTAAAAGATGTTTTATTTTTAAGATGTAACTTAGGATGCCTTTAATTTATTAAATTAAGCAATGATTTTAATCATGATTGTCTTCATAGACAAGGTATTAAACACATTAATATTAAAATTTATATAAATTTTATATAAATAAATTATAGTGAGTAAAATATACTAAGTTCAAATTTAATCATTAAATTAATGAATTAATTACAATTATGTTAAATTACTTTTCAATTTTTAATACAATTTATAACGATGCACCACAACCTTGGCAATTAGGATTTCAAGATAGTGCAGCACCAGGATTTACAGGAATAGTAGAATTACACAATACTATCTTCTTCTACTTAGTAGTAATATGTGTAAGTGTATTTTGGGTGATAGGTTCAATAATGTATTACTTTAATAATAATAATTCACCTATAGTACATAAATATCTTAACCACGGTAGAGTTGTGCCTATTCAAAAGTGTTTTAAATTTAATAATATTTATATAGTTAATAAACCATATATAAGGTTTTACAGTACTTCACTTAATAGTCCTTCTAATGATATTCCTAATAGTATCAAATTGTATGAAGATGCCTATTTAATGAGAAAATCTATCATTAAAGAAAATAAAGGTAAATCAGGAATATATCAATGAATTAATAAATTGACAAATGAAACCTATATTGGACAATCGAAGGATTTATCAAAAAGATTTATAAAATATTTTAATCTTAGTTATCTAAGAGATAGAAATAGTCTTATAATAAGTAGAGCATTAATCAAATATGGTTACTCTAACTTTTCATTAGAAATATTGGAATATTGCGATGAAGCTGAGTTACTCATCAGAGAACAATATTATTTTGATAAGTTAAATCCTAAATATAATATACTAAAAGTTGCAGGTAGTTCTTTAAATTATAATCATACAGAAGAAACTAAAGCAAAAATTAGTAAATCTTTGAAAGGAGTTTATGTAAAGGAAAAATCACCTTTATTTGGGAGAGTCCATACAGAAGAAACTAAAGTCCTTATGAGTTTAAAAAAATCTAAAGTAAATAATCCTTTATTTGGTAAAGTTCACTCTGAAAAAACTAAAGAGTTAATGAGACAAAAAGCTTTAGGTAGAAAACATTCTGATGAAACATTATTAAATTTGAGTATTGCTAAAGGTTCTTTTGTTTATGTTTATGAAAAATTTGAGTCAGAAGGGTTTAAATTAATAGGTAGTTTTGTTTCAATTAGAAGGGCTGCTAAATTTTTAGGTATAAGTGGTTCTACTGTATAAAGATATATAAATTCAGGGGAAATATATAAAGATAGATATAAATTTTCATCTAAATAAATTTAAAAAAAACTATGAATAAAATTTCACTGTATGCTGGAAACTCCTAAAGCCTTTAGGTACTATCTAATTTTAATAATTTTATCAGTTATAACCCTAAAGGATGTAACAATGGACAATCAGCAGGAAACCAAATCTTTATCTAATTAAAGAGAGTAGGATCCTCAGAGACTACACGTGAAACTCCTTTAAAATTTCTAATAAAGGATGAAGATATAGTCCAGCCATTTATTGAAAGATAATGGGTTTTCTGACATTAATAGAATTAATTTGGACTATTACACCAGCTTTCATTTTAATTGCTATTGCATTCCCTTCATTTAGATTATTATATTTATTAGATGAAGTAATTTCTCCAACAGTTACAATTAAAGTAGTAGGGCACCAATGGTACTGGTCATATGAATATAGTGATTATATTAATGTTAGTGGTGAATCAATAGAATTTGATTCATATATGTTGCCTGCTGATCGATCTGGGAAATCGTTAGCGTGGGCCCAACTATCAAACTCCGGGGACGCCCTAAAGATCATAGTACCAAGCCATAATGGAAACGTAATGTGTGGCCAGAATAATTCCCTGGGTACGGTAACAAGCTATGATATGAACGAAAGTGAAATGGGTTATCGCGGATCTAAATCCAGCGCTATAGCACTGGTAAAAGAGCAACGAGTGGACGGTAGTTACAGTTTTCTAGTAGGACTGTTAAGGAGCACTCTAATGGCCCCTGAAAGGGGGTATCAAACTGAAATCCTTTCTAACAAAAATAATGTCTCTGAAAATGTAGTTGCTACAAAAAGACCAAAGTTAAATAAACTAGATCCTTGGTTTATAACTGGATTTGTAGATGCTGAGGGTTATTTTAGTATTGAATTATATAAAGATTCTAAAGCTAAATTTAAGTATACTCCTAGATTAGTTTTTGGAATTAACTTACATGTTAAAGATTTACCTATTCTTCTAAGTTTTAAGGAAACATTAGGAGTGGGAACTGTAAGTACAAAAGGAAAAGTAACTACTTATACAGTTAAAACATTTAAAGATCTTGCAGTTATTGTTAACCATTTTAAACTAAATCCTCTTGTTTCCAGCAAATATCTTGTGTATCAATATTGGTTACAAGCTTATAATATTTTGGTAACAAAAGAACATTTTAATTATCAAGGTATGACAAAATTGGCAACATTAAAAAATTTAATTAATATCGGATTATCTGATAGTTTGAAATAAGCTTTTCCCGATTTTAATATTTCTTTAGTTGATACTATGTCTTACAATTTTAGGGGTATTCCTCATGGAATGTGGGTAGCAGGATTTGCAAGTGGAGATGGATCTTTTTATACTAAGTTGACACAGTATAAAGATACATTTCATACAGGATGTATTTTTAAAATAACTCTTCATCTTAAAGATACTGCCTTATTAGAAGGTTTATACGATTATCTTTCAAAATACTTTCCAAATATTTCTTTCAACAAATATAATTCAAGAACAAATAAAGGTATTTTTTTTTCACAACAAACTGTAAGTTTAAATGTTTCAAATATTCAGGATATAGGTAATATTGTAATTCCTTTTTTTGATTTATATCCAGTCTTAGGAGTAAAGAAAATGGATTATAATGATTTTAAAAATATTTATAATATTATTATATCAAAAGGTCATTTAAGTCCTGAGGGTTTGGCCCAAATCCAACAAATTAGGAATAATATGAATGATAAACGAACAGTATTTTAACTTTTGGTTTTAACAGATAAAATTTTGTTTGATAAATTCAGTTAGCCATGGATTCAGATTTAGAATTAGGTCAATTTAGATTATTAGATGTTGATAATAAAGTAGTTGTTCCTACTGATACACATATTAGATTAATTGTTACAGGAGCCGATGTTATCCACTCTTTTGCAGTACCTTCTTTAGGGTTAAAAATTGATGCTGTTCCTGGTAGATTAAATCAAACTTCTATCTTAGCTGAAAGAACTGGTACTTTCTACGGTCAATGTTCTGAAATTTGCGGAGTGTACCACGGTTTCATGCCAATAGCTATTGAAGCAGTATCAATTCAAGATTACTTAGCATGGATAGATGCAGCATAATCTAATTAATATAAATATCTCATTTTAATACATATTTTATATGTGTTTAATTATAAAATTTATAGTTATAAAGCAAATATAAAATTATGTGTACCCCCCTATAAAGCTAAATAAAAATTTAATTTCTTTAAAATCAAAAATGTGATTTAATCTAAATATAAATTTAAATAAAAATATATTTTTAATTATCTATTAGCTTAAAACTTTATTTATCAAAATTATAAAACTTTTATAAAACATTATATTCACTACTAATAAAATCATTAGTAGAAAAGGTGAAACGAATGTATATTACCGAGAATTTAATGGATAAATAAGGTAGTTATTTAAAATAGCTCAGTTATGAAAAGTAATAAATAAATTAACCAACGTTAATTAACAAATCATTCAACATGGAAAACAACCAATTTTTCTTCCCAATTAATAATCAATATTCTACCATAGATTTACCAACATTAAAATCAAATAATTATAAAACACCAACTTTAATAAAAAGAAAAAGAATAGATATATCACCAGTATTAGAAATAGCTAAATATAATAATCAATTAATCAAAGATGATAAAAATAAAGAAGAAATAATTTTAAATAGTAAAAAAATAATAAGTAATGAAATAAAACCTATTTCACAAAAAACATCATATTATGATAAAATAGATATGTTAACTTACGTTCCAAAAAAAAAAGAAGATGATGAATTACAAACTGTGATTCAAAATTATTTAAAATCTTTTAGTACTTTAGATATACCTTTAGCTCAAACTCAAAATACTTTATATGAATTTCAATCAAAAACTTTAAATTCAAAAATATTAAATAAAAATGTATCTAAAATATTAGAATATTCATTATTTGAAATGAATAGTGTAATAAGTAGACCTTATTATTTAATAACACCTAATAATATTATTATTAACTTATTTTATTTTGTTCTTAATAAAAAACTTTATAACAAAAACTTTTTAGATTTAAATATCAATAAATTACAAGGTTTAAGTGCGAAATTAAGTAATTATTTTAAAAAACCAGTAAAATTAGAATTAACTCAATTATATTCAGTTAGTCACAATAGTCAAATTTTAATTAATATTTTAGGTAAATTAGGTTTATTTAGAAGAAATTCTTTTTCTAGAATTATAGGAAGATTTTTAAAACATCAATCTCATAAAATGATGTTTAGAAGTAATTTAAATAAATTTAGTAGATTTGCTACTATTTTAACCGGTGTTAATATTAAATTAGGTGGAAGATTAATGAGAGGTAAAATAGTACCTAGAAGAACAGTTAAAAAAATTCAATACGGTAGTTTAGCTAGAAGTAAATCTAATTATGTAACTACAGCTAGATTAACTCAAAAAAACAAAAGAGGTTCTTTCAGTTTTACAGTATCTATCGGACATAAATTTTTTTAATCTCCCCCTTCTTTTGTTTTATACCTAATATACTTATTTTTAATTTATCTAACTCTTTTTAAATTTTTAATATATATTTATTTATTTTTTAAATATTTTTAATATTTAGTTTTTAATTGATTTTAAATAAATCCAATAATAATTAAATGATTTAATTAAAAATAATTCTCAACAATATTTTTTATTATTTATATATTGTTAAATAACAATATATTTATATTTATTAAATGATATGATATTATTATTAATATAATTTAAAAGAGTCCATTAATCATTATTAATGATCGAGGTTAAATCCTTAAAATTTAAAAATAAAAATAAATAAAATGTTTTTAGGTTAAACTTACTTGATATGGCAATATCTTGTTTACGACCAAATTAGAAATATAATACATAATATATATTCGGTCAAATCAAATTTAAAATAAATAAAATATGAAAAATTTCTTAATTGATTTATTAGCCTTTGCAGCACTATTTTCTAGTGTTTTAGTTATTACATCTAAAAATCCTGTAATAGCAGTTATTTTCTTAATTTCAGTATTTGTAAATGCTGCTGGATATTTAATATTATTAGGTATAGGATTTATAGGTATTTCTTATATAATAGTTTACGTAGGTGCCATTGCAGTATTATTTTTATTTGTGATTATGCTTCTTAACATAAAATTAACAGATATCTTAGAAACAAGTCATCAATATACCAAAAATTTACCTTTAGCATTCTCAATAGGTATATTATTTATATATGAAATATATACTATTATTCCATTTTCTATTGATAATGTATCCTTTATCTCTTATTTGTTAAATCTAATTAATATTTTAAATGGATTACTGTTAAACAGTAATTTAAATTTAGATAATGTAGTACATATTGCAATAAATCCAACTATTGCTGATACTACTATTACTAATTTCTCACAAATTGAAGCTATTGGGCAAGGTCTTTATACTTATGGTGGTTCTTGGTTAATTATTATTAGTATTATTTTATTATTGGCTATGGTAGCACCAATCTTTATTACTAAACCTAGAAAAATAAGTAATAAATAAATAACTTAACCCCCTTAAAAAGTCTTAATAATAAAGAGTTTTATAGTAAATTCAACAAGATTGGTGGCAAAAGATACTATAATTCATCTCCAAAAAAATAGTCAAATCTGCATTGCAATCTTTTAGTACAAAACTAAATCCTTGGTTAGTTACAGGATTTACAGAAGCAGAAGGTTGCTTTTCAGCTAGACTAAGTAACTATAAAAACACAAAATTTTTTATAGTACCTGTTTTTTCTTTCCATATGCATCTAAATGATTTAGAAATACTTTATAGTCTTAAAATTTTCTTTGGTGTTGGAAGTGTTAGAACTGATCAAACTGGTACACATTATCAGGTAACTGGTCTTTATAATTTACAAATTTTATTAAATCATTTCAAAAGATATTCTCTACTTACAAAAGAGTTATTTATTTTTTCTATTATTTTAGAAATTATGCATAAAAAGAACATTTAACTCAAGAAGGTTTAAATGAACTTAAAACACTTTCTAGTCAGATGAACGCTAATAACACTAATTTTGAAAATTTTTAATTCAAGAAAGAAATTTAATTTATATTTTATTTCTATAACACTTATAGTTTAATTGGTTTAAACATTCTATGTTTATAGGAAGAAAGAGGTTCAATTCCTCTTGGGTGTTCCAATGATCTTTTTAAGTATCTTAATTTTAATAGTGGCAATTGCCCTTCCATCCATTAATCAAAATATAAGAAGTATCT
>JAKLMY010000334.1:0-29230 GCA_022814645.1 Ganoderma meredithae | reverse complement strand
TGATTGTCTCATATTGTCTCAGGTCACAATTAAGTCACAATGTAACATGGCATCCCACAGGTCAATGCCCCCGGTGTGTATGCTGCTTGCGCTTAACGCGCGCACCCCCTGTGGCGATGCCCTCAGAGCGTATAACCACCGACGTCTCTCTCTCCAAAGGTGGGGGTTCCGCCTGACCACTGCTTCCGCTTGCGGCACAGATGATAGCCGCTTGCACTGGGCACATTACGCCAAGAGGTTGAGGCGGCCTACGTCTGAGGGGGGCAGCTTCGAGTCGGTGCGCATCAGCGGACGCACAGTCGGGCACGGGGAGCGTGGTGCTGGGATCACGGGTCGCACTGCTCGAGTTCACTCTCGTCAAGTCGCGACATCATGCATCATCATCGTCCCCGTCGCGCTGGCCCCAGCTCCACATCCGCGCTTAGCGGGGCGATCCTACGCAGGTCACTGCGATGCACTTCCATCAAACCCAAGTGCACTGAACCCCGGCGGACGAGAGGAGCTCGAGGTCGACTGGGGCTACGACCGCCTTCAGGTCGGTGGACGTTTCAGGTGAGGTCTGCGCCTCTGCGGTCCATTCGAGGCGGATAGCGCGATGATGTATGCAGGAACAGCCGCTGGTGGCGCTCCGAATACTAATTCCGGCGGTGGCGGTTACTGTCAACTTGCGAGCAAGGCAACGTTTGGCTCTAGCACTCACCTGGCTAACTTGCTGAGCGCCGGGGGCGCCGGGGGGAGGGGGGGGCAACACTCCGCTTTTTCGTCCTCTGCGCGTGGAGAATTCTCAACTCGCCTGGTCGTCGGTTGATAACCGCTTCGGGACAAGCTAAGAGCATGGCGAGGCACGCAACGTTAACGCTCTAGCCTTCCAGTGAACACAGGTAGAGAGTAGAGCGGAAGACGCCTCCTCAAGTATACGTCCATGGGCAATGTGCAGCGCGAAGAAGTGCGGCCAGCGTTTGAAGTCGAGCGCAGCGTTGAAGCTTAAGGCTTGCGTCGAGTGACCGCCACCAGACCTGAAACCGCGCCACGGGAGCAAGCAGTGTGAATTGCGAAGATGCGCGCACCTCGTCCTCTAGCCATATTCGTAGTCGTTGGGTGTGGTGTTGAGAGGGAGTCGAACGTCCAATGACGCGCAGCGCTATCCGTGTAAGCATACCCATACCGTGGTAAACTGGCCGGCCAAGGCAGACGCGGGGGCCCCGAGGAGATGTAGCCTGGCCCATGCGTTGTTGGACTCGCCGTTCCGACACCATGCTGGTGGCATCGGTCCGCCGAATCGACCATAGGTTTGGTCTGGCACCCTTGCACGAACCCTTGGTTTCGTCAATGTAGCCTGTGTCGCTCTGAAGGGGCGAAAGTTTAATGTCGTCGCCCCGCGCATAAGGCAACGTTCGGCTCCTGGACTCGGCACGCAACGCTCTGGCTCCCAAGCCAGCGAAGACAGAGCTGGAGTCCCGTCCCTCCACGAATATATGCACTTACGTGCGTAATGCGCCCTGCTAGCGTTCGGAGTTGAGCGCAGGGTTCAACTTCAGACTTGCGCTGGGCGGGGGCGCAGCAGCCAGACCTGGAACGGCGCCACTCAGGCTGCTGCAGCAAGCAATGTCAGCCCCTTTGTGGGCTGTTTCAAATATGCGCGGGGTGGGACTCACAATGGGGAAGGACTCGAGCTCACGGATTCGTTGAGAACGTCGCCCTCCTGGCGCGGTTGGGGCAAGGGGAGGCCAAGGAAGCTTTCTTGACTACCTCTCGGCGGAGCCTGGGCATACTGGGACCGGAAGAGCACTGAGTGTGAAACGAAATAGCTGCATGATGAGAGACGTGAATGCGGAGGAGGGCTGAGACTCGCAGCGAGAGAGGGTGGGGAACGGTCCGGCTGGAATGAAGGGAGAGACGACTCGCCGTAGAGCGAGCGCCGACGTGGCGGAGCATCAAGTGGAGGACAATGAAGACGACAGTACAGTACTTACTATTAGATATCAGGGCAAGCTCAGCGCGCGCAAGCCTGACAGAAGTTTGGGCCAGCTGCTGGCGACTTGACGACGGACGGTTGAATCTGAATCTTGCGTCTTCTCTGGCAGACGGGTCTGTCAACTTTGGGTGTTGTCTCTCCTGCAGTCCTTGTTTCCCGGCAGGATGTTCTCTCCTCTCCCTCCTCCCCGGCGGCCCTCCGACTCCTTGGATGGTCTTCTTCGAAGCCCGTCCCCCCCTTCCACCCGACACTCCCTCTTGGGAGATGACGTTACCCACTATTCGCACTCACTTAGATGTGCTCCATCTAGGACATAGGAGGGCGTACCCTCGTGCCCTTTTCGCTTCCGCTCAGAGCAAGAGAGGAGGCAATGGTGACATATGAAACTCGACCAAACCGTCCGTTCCTCCCATCTGCCATCAGGAGAGCCGGCATTCAATTTGCGGGAACAATCCACGTAAATGCAGCGTTGCAAAGCATGTGCCGTATCACCTGGACTGAGTAGAGACCACCAGAATGACCCCCTCTCAAGTCTACAAGTCCAACGTCGTCGACATCCACTTTCCAAGAGGACGTAGTGTCACCACGACAACCGCCATAATTCGGCCACAACCAGGTCGGAGAATTTTTGCACAAGCTACACCGCACCCGACAGCCCGTTCCGCTGTATGCGTACTACTACGTTGGAGGTACTCGTACAGTCGTAAGCCCTGAACGTCTCGCAGAACACGAAATACCCGACCGGCCTATCTCTTGAACACTTCCATCATTGTCCCCTGATATTCAGCACAGGCTGCACGTTCACGTCGCATCCTCTGGTGCCGCCAGTCTAGAAGGGTTGGACGCCCCACGTCCAGTACGCGCACTCGTCAATGTCCCCCACCGGAACTGACGCATCAACATTGGCTCCCAACTTCCGCGTCGTATTTTGAACCCGCACTCCTCGCGTCGCAGCGTTTCATCCCTCGCCCAGCTCCTACATAAACCTAAACCGCGCCCCCTCCTTGCCCACCCCCACGTCAAGCATCCGAGTCGACCCTGACGATGGCCCTCCTCGCCTCCCTCCTGCTCGCACTCCCGCTCCTGCTCTTCAGCCTCTTCACCGCCGCGCAGCCTGGGTCGGACATCGACCAGTACCTCAGGGCGCACAACGACTTCCGCGAGCTCCACGGCGCCATGCCCCTCGCGTGGAGCATGACCCTCGCCAACGCCGCGCAGACCTGGGTCGACCGCTGCCAGTACAGGCACTCCTTCGGCGCCGTCGGCAACTACGGCGGTACGTCCCCGTCCCCGTCCCCGTCCCCCTTGGTCTCCGTCTGTGTGCCCTTGAGCCGCAACGACGCAACGACTGACTAGCGCCGCGGGACCCGGCCCCGTCCCCTCGCTTTACAGAGAACCTCGCCGTGGGCACCGGGGACTACACCATTGCGGACGCCATCAAGAGCTGGACCGACCAGTCCTGTGAGTCCCCGCTGCCTACCCCGCCTCCCTCTCCCTTAGGCTCTCCTCTGACCTTCATCACCGTTCGCTCCCCGCACACAGCGCAGTACGACCCGGGGAACCCGCAGGGCTCGGGCTTCACGCAGGTCGTGTGGAAGAGCACGCGCGAGGTCGGGTGCGCCGTCCAGGAGTGCTGGGGCCTCTTCCCCCCGCGGCTCGGCGTGAGTCCCCTTTCCCCCTTCCCCCCTTTCCCCCTTCTCCCCTCCCTCCCTTCCGTTCCCTTCCGCGTATGTATTTGTGTGTTCGAATGCTGACCTCACATCCCTCGTCCCTGTTCCCTGCTCCCTCGTACCTCCCCTTCCCCCCACGCGTTTTTCGGATGTCGATACGCGGACACGATCCGTGGGGCAGCCGGCGCGGTACTACGCGTGCGAATACTCCCCGCCGGGGAACCGCGACGGCGAGTACCCGTGCGTGTCGCATCCTCTTGCCAAAACTTGACCCTCTAGATCTCGAGCTCACGGTTTTTTTTTTTCTTTTTTTTTTTTTAAAACCTTTCGCTTTCGCTCGGCAGACGGAACGTCCAGCCCTGAACGGCACTGTGCGTCAGGCTGTCGCGACACCGAGGCGGCGGCGTCGGTGGCAGTCATGAGGTGGTGGTGGCGAGTCCGAGGGGACGGGCTCGGACAGGCGAGAGGATTCGGAGGGGGAGGAGGGGGGACTTTTGGTGAAGCTGTTTCTCGTTCTCGTTCCCGTTCTAGGACATTGTGGTTGCGTTTGGACGGGACGTTCGTTACCTTGGCCGAAGGAGTCGACGCACTGCGGGAGCATCATGATGTAACATTAACACTGAACACACGTCGCCGCGTCTCGTTTTCGTCTTGCTACTGCTATGTATAAAGTGGGCGTACGTTATTAGCTGTAACTGAAGCAGGTAACCTGAGCGTAGCCCGTATGCACATGGAGCGGATGGCGTTGGGGGGCCGAAATGGACGCATCTGCCGCTAAGCGCGCGTCTGGCAAGAAAGCTTAAGATGGTGGCACGGAAAGTTGGGAACTCGGCGAAGGCGTTCCTGCTTCCGTTTTGGGAGAGCCGACGACTGTGTCATTCCGAGTGGCGTTGAGTAGTACGCCCCTGCCTCCTGTTCTCTCTTCTGAGTCCAGGCACACTTGTGACTTGGTCCAGCTGGCGATGACTATAGGCTCGTATCCTGGGAACCTGTACTTCACACGTCGCATACTAGCTGGCACAGTCATCGTTACCGTCACCTGCCAGTAAGGACATTGGCAGTAGGTAGGTAAAGTGCCGGCAGCTGGGACTCGAAATACGCCCGTGAGTGATGGAGGTGCGAATATTCCTCAGTACAGAACTACTTATATCATGAGAGCTCACTAGCACTGACTGTGCATCACGGTCTAGATCGGGCTGGCATCAGCTCGGCAGCTCTGAGTCCCAGTCGATGTCGATCCTGCATCCTCGGCGTGCGTTACGCTGCATAACGTGCCCTTCCCTGCCACTGCGTCTGACCTATGCGACAGGCTCGCTTTGTCGCAGACGCGGGACAATTAGCAACGCCGACGAGCGGGGTAGCAACGGCCCCCGCGACTAGACCGTCGAACGGAACGAGCTCGGTGGGTCCCCAGTGATCCCAGTGCATACCCGCATGCGACAGCCGTACACATCCTCGTGCACACCGAGAGCGTTAACCTTACATCGTGTGGTGCATCCCCTCGGCGAGTAGCCATTCGTGCTCGCTGTTCAATGCATTTCTCGCTTGTGACGTTTTGGTATGTCCTCCGAGTTGCCCTCGCCCCAGTCTCTGTCCGATCTCACCTCCCACTCTGCCCTACGTCTATCATAGACGATGGACGGCCTCCTCAGAACTCGGAAGGTGGTCATTGCGCTTCATCACCCAGATGTCAGGCGAGATGCTGATCCGTCCGTACGTATGCGCACCACACCGCTGCACAAACAGTATCCACGCGTGTGCATGGTCACCCTCCGCAGCTAGCCCCCATCCTACATCCTACATTAACCTGTTTCCTTCCGTGGCCACTCTTCAAAGCTTCCAATCCCCCTCCTCCCCCCGCCCCCGCAGCCCTTCTCACGCCCCAGGGGGCTTAGACAAACGACGATGAGCCGCCTCGCGCATCTCTTCTTCTGCCTCTGCCTCTGCCTCGCCCTCGCGCTCCTCGCCGGGGCCGCCGATGCGACTTCCCCGTCGGACGTCTCCGCGTACCTCACCGCGCACAACGCCGTCCGCGAGCAGCACGGCGCGGTAGACCTGACGTGGAACGACACCCTCGCGTCCGCCGCGCAGACGTGGGTCAACAAGTGCGTCTTCGAGCACTCGGGCGGGTCCCTCGGGCCCTATGGCGGTACGCCGCGTTCTGCCTCTCTATCGTCCTACGTTGCGCTCACGTCTGGACTCGTTGACGCGCATAATACCTTGCAGAGAACCTCGCGGCGGGCACTGGCGACGGCTACGACATCGCGGCCGCTATCGAGTCGTGGACCGACGAAGCCTGTGAGTGCCAGCGCTCGCATATCCACGCCGTCAGGCTGTTGCGACCGCCGCGGACCCTAGCAGTAGTATCGCTGACCGTAACCGCCGCGACGCGAACGTGAACGCGACCGTGAACAGCGCAATACGACCCGCAGAACCCGCAGCCGTCGCACTTCACGCAGGTCGTCTGGAAGGCGACGAACCAGGTCGGCTGCGCCGTCGCCGACTGCTCGGGCATCTTCCCTCCCGAATACGGCGTGAGTACTTGAGATCCTCAGCAGTCTGTCGATCGCGATTACCATTACCAGGCTGACTTTACTTTGTTTTTATTTATTTTTCCATCATCCTGCCACTGTCGCCGACGCTGGCATTCAACTCGGCTCTGACGCCTGCGTAAATCGCTGAATCGACGGCCGGCCGCGTGCAGATCGCTCACTTCTACGCGTGCGAGTACTACCCCGCGGGCAACGTCATTGGGGAATTCCCGTACGTCGCTTAGCTGGACGCTGGACATGTGCAGCGTGCCGGCTGTCTTGTTGGTTCCATGCTCACTCCTTGTGACTTATTTCTCGTTGAACAGGCAGAACGTCCAGGAGTGAGAAGCGGCGTATGTGCTATCATCTCAGGGGGTGACTACTTGCTACTCAGATTTTGCAGACGACACGGAGCAGTCGACGTTCAACATCAATCCCTGGCACCGTCTAGTGGGAGCAAAAACCAAAGAAATTTCTGCTTGCTTTCGCATTTTGGTGGTGGTCTGCTGTGCAACGGAGACCAGTCACGTCGCGTGTAATAGTCGATATAATATACTACCATGTCAGGGTCTTCGTGGCCTGGTTCATAATGGTCTAGAACGCGATTCAAAATGGCGCTCTCAAAGCATACAGCTACCTTCCAACATGCCTTTTCGAAGTCAAGCGGTTGTTTCCAACCCGATACCATCTTCGGGCTGTGACGAACAGTCACTGACGAGCGATTAGTGAACGAGACTTCTCGACTGCCAGTGGCCTTCGCTTCGGCGTGAGAGCCCCGAGGCTCCGGGTTCCCGCACACAGATACTGCCATGTTGAAAGACGTGGGGCAGTGGCCTAGCGGGACACGGACTCAGTCTGTGCACGGTGAGTGAACAGCTGTATTAATAAATACCTAGCGGGACACGGACTGTAAAGAATGTATCAGAAACATATCCTACGTGAAGCTATTGATATCCTTACCTCAGTCTGTGCACGGTGAGTGAACAGCTGAGGAAATGCGATGAGGGCAAATCGATGGAAAACGAGTGTGCGGGATACAGACAGAGCCAAACAAACCCGGACCAGCGCCTACTATCCAGTACGTCCGCGTCCGATGTAAGCACAACAAACTATCGTATTTCAACATGCTGCAATAGTAGTTTATTGAAATCATACATATTTTCTACGGTACAACTATTTTCGCGCGAAGCCTCTTTGGACGGGAGCAGTAGATGGCAGGAGCAAGGTAGCAGACACTCTGCCTCGACAGCGGTTCGTTGCCGTTTTCGCGTTGTTGGAGAGACCTGCGCCAGTGACAGTCTCTTGGCTCAGTTATCGCTTAGGCCTGGACGTTCTGCCTGAATAGAACAGCCAAGTCAGTCCTGAGTGCAAGAGCGACTCGTCGTAAAACGACGGTGCGACGTACGGGAACTGGCCGAGGACGTTACCGGCGGGCGAGTACTCGCACGCGTAGAACTTCGCGGTCTGTCCAGAGCATCAGCAAAGATTGTCCAAGACGTCATGGGGAACTTGAAGGGGGCAGGGGGAACTCACGCCGAACTTGGGGTCGAAAATGCCAGTGCAGCCGTCCTTGACCGCGCAGCCGACCTGGTTCGTCGCCTTCCAGACGACCTGCGTGAAGTGCGACGGCTGCGGGTTCTGCGGGTTGTACTGGGCTATTCACGTCCGCGTCGCAGTGAAAGCAGGGCACACCGCATCGTGCCACGACCCCGTAAAAATAGTGGTCAGCGAAACGTCCGTTGCGGCGGGCGCAGCGTGAGTGCCGCGCACTCACAGACTTCGTCGGTCCACGACTTGACGGCGGCCGCGATATCGTAGCCGTCCCCGGTGCCCGCCGCGAGGTTCTCTGCAGGGGATAGGGAATATGCGTGTCAGTGGATCATCCCGACGTCAGTGCAATGCAATGTAGGGTGATTGAAGAGGAGGACAGGACGTACCACCGTAGGGCCCGAGCGATCCGCCAGAATGCTGGAAGACGCACTTGTTGACCCACGACTGGGCGGCGCTGGCAAGGGTCTCGTTCCAGGTGAGCGGCGCTGCGCCGTGCTGAGCGCGCACGCTGTTGTGCGCGTCGAGGTATGCGGTGATGTCGGGCTGAGAGGTGGCGTCGACTCCGGCCGTGAAGACAGTCGAGGCGACAAGGAGAGGGAAGGCGAGCACGGTGAATGCGAGGCGGGTCATCGTCGGAAGATTGGCGGGGGGTGTACAGGTGAAAGGTACAGTAAATGTGGGGAATGAGGCGTTGGAAGGCTGCGATACGAAGGAGGAGCGTTTTGTAGGGGTTGGGTTGTTTATGGGGCGCTCTGACGCAGGCAGAGTAATTCTGAGCTGTGGCACAGAAATTCAGAATTGGCGCGTCAGTGCCGGTTCTAGGCATTGGCAAATGGACAAACTGGGTTTAGTGTGCGCCTTAACCACCCGTTCTCGTTTGAAGTTCGCAGCCCCAGAGCGAGTGACGTAAAGACTCGGAGGGCGCAGAGGACTTGAAACTCTTGCCGAGTTTCTGGGCACCATGATCGAAGCATAATAGTGCGTACGGAGATGGAGCAGGTCGCTTATTTGGAGTTCAGTGCCGTAGTTCTTGATAGTCGGGTGGAGTCGCTCGCCACACACTACACCGGCTACTGGTAGGGTCAAGCGCTCCGAAGTATGTTCCCGGGACGGAGCGCACGGACGGATGCGGTGGGGTTCTTGCAAAGGTTATTCGAGTTGGCCATGAAGAGGAGACCTTGGAGTATCTGTCGCATGAGGTAACATTGAAGGAAGATGCTAACTTGAATCACGAAGTCCTGGAAGGTTTGCGGAAAAAGGCTTGGGACACTTTGGATGGCATGGTCTGCAGGCGCCGTTTGGACATGTCTCCAGGAATAAGGCAAGGAATGCACGAATACCGGAGAGCTGGACTCACTCCAAGGGTTTCCGCACTTTAATATGTGGAGATGGCACATCGGAAATCCGGCTCATCACACTTCTTGTTCCGCTCTCCACTCCGATATCTCCGCTCTTCTCGGTGGGAGTATTCCTCTGGGTTTGATGGAGCGAGAGAACTAGCTGATGCGACTAAACAAAGTGAGTAGCACGCCGTGTTGGAGGGGCCCGACAGCTTCTACCGGTGGACAGAGTTTTAATCAAGAGTCTAGAAGATTCGAAGCATTGGCCGGGGGAAGGCGTCGTTGACTCGAGTCTCAGATGCGCGCGTGAACACGACGGCAGAAGAGAGAGAATTTGAGAATGCATCCGTCGACGCTAGATGACATGAACTGCGCGGTTCGTGGTCGGAGGCAACGTTCTCACTTGAATTTGGCACGCATTCAAGGGGTTATGCGTGCCACTGGACGACACGCTGCCGTCCTTTTAGGGTACCACGGCACCGATAATACTAGTGATAGCACTTACGCACGATTATATCTATACCCCATTGCTCGGCCATTCTCTCGTCGTTGGTCGGACACAGATTGTATTCGCAAGACGAAGCACTGGTCGGAGCAGCAGGGCCATGAGCGTGTCGTCGAACGCATCTCTCTAACGCCGCGCAGTGAAAACAGATGGAGGCTGAACAACGCACGTCAGGCTCTGAGTCTGTGTATGATCAAACGAGAGAGGGGACAGAAAAGAGACGTACGTTCGCCGCCCACACACCAGAATCCATCCACATGCCCGGCCCTTCCTCCTCCCACATTCTCTTCATATAGTCCGGGGTAAGACAACCAAAAACGAGTGGGCGCGGAATGCCACCCAGTTCTAGAGGTGTAAGAGGACCGCTCTCAGAATCTGGAGACGAAAGGTTGTCTTCGCCCTCCTGCGCTTCGGAGCGTCCAGGACTGCAAGTCGCATGCTCGGTCGTCTGAACGCTGCCCTGGTCTTCTCGCACTGCTCGGCAAGGGCCACACCCTACCGCCTCTGCGGGGCTCTCCCGAGCGACTTCGTCGCTTTTCTGGATGCATTCGTTGTCTGCCATGCGGTCAAGGCTGTCGCATCTAGCGCTAGAATGATCTAGACGAGCCGTTGAGGTAAGAGCGACAGTGGTGGCATGACCGGGAGTCGCGCAGTCAGAATCATCGTGCACGTCCTGTGAGTCTTCCCTGCCGCACATCGTGTGCTCATCTTGAACACGGACAGCGACCTCTACAGCGGCTTTCGAAGAGTTTTCTGCGCCATCTCTTTGCTTCCGCTTTTCATCATCCACAACGCGTTGAGGGATGTCACCCTTGCATTGAACGTCGACACTGAGGAGAAACATGGTCGTGAGAGTCGAATCGGACTGGGCTTTCGCCTCGGGGGGTATTGCAGGTTCGGTCTCAGGCGGAGGCTCGGCCTCCTCGAGCTCGAACCACTCTAGAGCCATCGTCCTCAGGTCGGTTATCTCGGGGAGCTTGACCACAAACCCCGGCTTGCAGATCTTCTTATGCCTCGACCAGTCCTTCCAATAAGATCCAACGCCACTGTCAGTATCAAAGCTTCACAGTTACTGCCAGGACAACAACGCACCTTGACCTGGCACTGCTTGCTGCAGTACCGGGGCTTCAAGTCCGGCGGACACTTCCCGGCGCACGCCTTGAAGTTGCACAACTTCGCGTCCGCCCGAGAGCGCCTCCCACACCCAGCCAGACCGCACACGTACTCACCCGCCGAAATTGAAGTTGAGAGCGCCGCCCCCTCGAGCCGGAGGGTGTCGCGCGCCTGCGCATACAAGTCGCTCAAGAACTCGTCGACGGCGCGCCACAGCGAGCGAAGCCTCTTCGCGCGGCACGCGAGCTCGCCGACGTCCACCCCAGACTTAAAGAAGCCGAAGCCGAAGCCGATCTCGCGCACGGTCAGCCCGAGCCCAAGGCCGACGGACGACACCAGTCCGAGCCGCGCGGCCTCGCTCGCATGGTGCAATGCGCGCGTCAGGCTCCCGCGGGCTTCTTCTTGTGTTAGGGTTTGTGCAGGCTGTCGCTGGGCTCCCTCGCCTCCCTTGCCTGCAGGCCGCGGCTGCCAGAAGTCCGCGTGCCAGCCTGCGCGTTCCGCGTCGGACGCCACGAGCACCTCGTAGTGAGCGTATGCCGCGAGGGCGTGCGCGCGCGCGAATTCAACCTGGCTTGCCGTGGGGCTGGCGTGCTCCCCTCGTGTGTTGCGCGGCGGTTTGTGGTACGCATCGAGCACAAGCAGTGCCGCTTGCGGGTTCGGCCGGCATTTGACGGTGCAGGCACCGGCCAGGTACCTGTGAGAAATGCCCGTGCAGAAGGGAGCATGAGCGCCGCTTCAGGAGCGAGAGACGAGGGACGCACCTCAAGGCCATCTCGAGCGTGGCTGCAGAATGGCACTCCGAGTCGGGGCCTTTCCAGAGTTCCAAGAGTTTCTGACTAGACAGCCTCGCAAGGTCTGTAGATTCAGCTTCGAGTGCTGAAGAGGAACCGTGGCGGGCGTCGCGGTAGTCGAAAACGCAAGCTCTCCGCGTCGACTGGTAGCGGTGCGACCACGGGCGCTGCAATTCGTCCTCGCCGCCGAACGCGAACACCTGCTGTGTCACCATCAAGCTCGCCACTTCTTCGGCGGCGTCGTCAGCAGGATGCTCTGCTGTCTCTTGCGGGTTCGCCTGGGTTGCTCTGTCCGACTCGCCTGGATCGGCCTTCTTCTCGTCCATGACACTATTCTCACAAGTTGTAGGTGCAACGCTGCCGCTGCCAGTGGGAGGGACCGGATCTCGAGATACACCTTTGCCGCTGCTGTCCTGCACGTGCGGCGTCTCTCCAATCCCATCGTCGCGCACCGGTACAGCGCAATCAGAGCTCCCCAAGTCCTTCTGCGGCCCTCCGGCGTCAGGCCTGCCACCTTGCGCCTGAACGTCAATGGAGACAGAGCTGTCGGTGCAATCGGACTTCGCTTCACATGCTGCACTGGCAGGTGCAGGGGCAGACTCAGGCTCCGGCTCACCGAGCTCGAACCATTCGAGAGCGATCGACTTGTCCGGGATCTTCGGGATCTTGTCTCCGTACCCCGGTTTGCAAATCGCCCTGTGTCTCGACCAATCCTGCAGATACGCAACCATGAGAGTCATCCGAGATTTGAGCGTCCTGTAACAGATTGTTTCAACTGCACGCCCAGAAGGCCTTGCAGCGATAAAGGCCACCGTATTCCGGCCCATGGTATGCCTTGGCAAAGTCTCTCCAGCGTTCTACCGCCCCGCTGGCAACGTACAGCCGTTGCACGCGGTGCACATACAGAAACTCTCCTGTCCCCGCCGTTAGGTCCGAGATAGGACTAATGAATGGGGCCTTCAAAGCTGCAAGGCCCAGTAACAGTAACTCAGGCCGCAGCTTGCAAGCTCCGTTGCACCGTAGTCCGCTTCGAGATCCCAATCGCAACACGGAGCAGAAGGACTCACCTTCACCTGACACTGCTTGCTGCAGTACCGCGGCTTCAGGTCCGGGGGGCACTTGCCAGCACACGCCTTGAACAGCGCGCCCGTCTCCGGGTGCACGCCGCACCCCTCCGAGCCACAAACGTACTCATCACTCGGACCGGCCCTCTGACACGAGTTCGAGGCGAGCGTCTTGCGTGCCTCTGCGTACAGCTCCCTCACACGGTCGTCCACGGCGCGCCACAGCGGGCGATACCTCTTCGCGCCACGCACGGCCGCGCCGAAGTCCACACCGAACCCCTCAGCAATCTCGCGAGCCGCAAACCCGACGCGGAGGACGATCGCCGAGACGAGGCCGAGCCGCGCGCTCTCGCTTGCGTGGTGCAGGGCAAACTTCAGACTCGTGTGCGCGGGGGCGCCTATGCCGGCCTCGACGGCCTCGCGCCGCGCATAGCTGCGCTCGAGCGACGCGTACATGATGCGCTCCAGGGCGGGCGCGGCGAACTTCAGGTAGTGCGCGTGTGCGGCGCAGGAGTGTGCGCGGGCGCGGTCGGACGGGCTTGCGGCTGCGGCAGCTGCGGCGGCGGCGGGGCTGACCTTCATGTGGCCAGAATTGGGCCCAGGGTTGTGGAACGCGTCGAGGACGTTGAGCGCGGCTTCGGGGACGACCTTGAATGTGGAGCAGCCGCTCATGTATCTGCGGCGCGGCATGAGCACAGTGGAGAATGAGAAGAGAGGGCACCTAGACAGGACAAGTGGGAGGACAAGCTGGAACGTATGGAACACCGACTGTGCATCCTCACCAAGTACATACTCAGGCGGCGCTGAGTGAGAGATTAGCAAAAGTGAAAAAGAAGAAGAAAAAGTATGCTGTCGTATTGAGTGGTAAGGCAATGGCGGAAAGATTGATGCAATTTACCCGCGGTTTACCGTATTGGAGTGCAAACGAGAAGGGAACTATGGCACACCCCAAAATACCATGTAATTCTCCCGATATCTCCCAGGGATCGTGACGATTGCGAGGATTGCGAGGATTGCAAGGATTGCATGGCAGTGCAATTCCCCGCAGTCCCACACCTCAATCCACATTTGCGGGAATACCGGAGGATATTTTTGCGCTTTTGCTGATCCCCCCAGGCTGAAACTACATCTGGTTCCATCTTCCACACAAGCCCCACGGCTGCACCGGCGACATACCCGCCTCTCAGGGGGAAGGTTCCGGGGAAGCGCAGCAGCATGCGGGTGCTCAGACACCACGGGACGAGGGGGAGGACGCGACGCGAAGGGAGTGGGAGTGGAGGAGGAACGAAGGAGGAGCGGGAGGACACACGAAACCACGTTTGGAACACGGCGAACGCACCTGACTGCAATCTCGAGCCCGGCCTCGGGGTCGCCGAGGCGCCACTGGTCCATGACGCGCACATTGGGCCATTCGGAGAGATAGTCTGCACACTCCTGCAGCTCTCGGTCTGGGGGATGGTGGTGGGGGGCAGTCTTGTGGTCGGCGAGACAGGCGGCCTTGACGGCGAGGTAGTGTTCGAGATTGCCAGTGGGGAATGTTGCGTGCAGACCTTGAATGTGGGGGGATGGCGACTGCGTCTGCGTCTGCGCCATGTCGGTGTTCCTTGGAGTCCGTCTGGGCTGCACGGTGCACACGAGAGAACGGAAGCGCACTGAGGGTACGATGGGAAAGGATGGAGGGTATACAACAGGTCGTAGTGGCAGCCGAAGTTGGTGACCGCAACACCCGCGATGCTGCGTGCGCGCCTGTGACAGGCCGACTCGATCCATGAGCCTATTTGGATTCAAGATTGCATTGCACCCTCTCTAGGTTCTCTGTGATGTGATTGCAGGCTCTCATGAAAATGCCTCCTCTACACGAGTATGATACTAATGGCAGCAGTGTTCACACCACATATGGCCTACCAATACTTGGTCGACTCGCACACGGAGCCTGGGCTCACATCTGTTAGTATATAGCAGGGCGATCGGCCTTTTCGGGAGCCTGGGGACCTTGCTCGCCTATGTTTCCTCAGGCTGGGTTGCAGCTCCACGAGTACCAGTGGAAAATAGATTTGGTTCGTGGTAGTTATCGCATATGGCGTACCAGATGGTCCAAATCGAGCGGATGTTCAGCATAGGGGCCGAAGGTTACTCCTAATATGACTTCGATGGACTCGGTGAGTCGATGCGACTGAGCATGAGGATGGCGGTCATCTGCGAAGAGCAAGTGTGGACTGAAAGCGGGGGTTGTGCTTCAAATGGGAATCGGGTTAGGGCTTCGAGGGAGAGCCTGAGGACTCGAGGAGCGACATGCGTGGCCGAGCAACAAAGACGGTAGGACGGAAAACACTCGATGTTGCTACAGACATCGAGGACATACAATAGCGCTCCCGGGGCCGATGCGTCAACCTAATTTGAATTTCTGGGGGATTCTGGAGTTCGCGCGACTGGGAACGGCCACGTGATCGTTACTGTGACGCCGGGCGCCACATGACGTCGGCTGCTTGCGTCTGCGTCTTTTACAGTCTCTCTCCGACTCGCACCTCCCTCGCGGCCCCCGACTCTTGTCCTCTGCTCGGTGCTTTCGGCTCAACTTACACTGCGAACTGCTGGTCCTCCGCTTGATGCTTCGCCACGTCGCTCGCCCTCGCCTCTCCCTTCGCTCTCCCCAGTCCGTCTCCCACCGCTCTCTTGCTGCTCTCCCCAGCCGTGCCCCGCTCTCCCGTCTCTCTCCATGCGTCCACTTCACTCCCCGCCCTACCTTCTCCCGCTTCTATGCTCAAGGACCACCGAGAGGTAGTCAAGGAGGCTTCCCTGGCTTTCCCATGGGACAACCCCGACAGAACGGCGAGGCTCTCAAGGAATACGTGAGTCCTTCCCTTTTGGCTCTTGCCACCTGTCCAATTTTCCTCCTCCTTCCTCTCTCATCCTTTGGTTCGCCATGCATCGCCACTCAAGTTATCGGGAAAATTTCGCTCTCTTGCTTCGGGTTCCGTGAACCTGAAAGGATGTGTTTCGGCATGTATGGGCTGCTATGTGTGTGCATGCGACGCACCGCCAATGTAGCAAGATGGCTGGGTATGTCGAGGAAGTTCCCCTTGGTCCATTCCGAACGTATGATCAGCCATGAAATTGCGCATCCTCTCCCCCCTCATCCCTCTCATCTATCGCGACAGCCGCTGACCATATCTTCTTCAGAGTGTTGACCTGACGGAGCTGGCTAGAGAGGGAAAGCTAGATCCCACCATTGGCAGAGACGAAGGTATGTCCACCAACATTTCCTCCTGCGCCCGTCTCTGACGCCTCCGCTAGAAATACGTCGAACCATACAGAGTGAGTATCGTACTCCGGCCTATGTCTGCTACTGTCTCATGTCACGAAAGTCCTCTCACGTCGAACCAAGTCCAACCCCGTCGTATGTCCAGATTAGCTCTCCAACTTCCTGTCCTTGCACTGAACATCCTACCGTAGCTTATCGGACCACCTGGTGTTGGTAAAACGGCGATCCTTGAGGGCCTTGCGCAACGAATAGTTGCGAAGGAAGTCCCGGAGGTAATGCATTCTTGTTCTGCGCTTCTTTCTTGTTGTTCACTTGGTCACGTTTCAAGTCCCTTCAAAACAAGCGCGTTTTGTCTATTGATTTAGCTGCCATCGTCGCAGGGTCAGGTATTCGGGGCCAGTTCGAGGAGAAGTTCAAGGCACTGATCAAAGATATCGAGGACGAAGTGCGTGCGGCTTGTTGTTGTTGCCCGCGCCATGTGTCTGAAGTCGAGTCTCGCATATAGGCACGGAATGTCATCTGCTTCATCGATGAACTCCGTATGTCTAAACATTGACGTCTATCGTACATTGACGACCTCACCGCCCCTTACAGACATGCTCTTCAACCTCGGGAAGGCGGAAGGGAGCGTCGACGCCGGCCAGATGATCAAGCCCGCCCTCGCGCGGGGCCTGCAGCTCGTTGGCGCGACTACCCGTGCGTTCCCCATCCCACCATTCACCCTTCCTACCTGACATTGACCTCCATCAGCCGACGAGTACCGCAAGACGATTGGCAAAGACGCCGCGCTCGAGCGGCGCTTCCAGCCCATTACGATCGACGAGCCCACCGTCGAGGCGACGATCTCGATCCTGCGCGGACTCAAGCCGCGCTACGAGGTGCACCACGGCGTGGGCATCGCGGACGGCGCGCTCGTCACCGCGGCGGTGTACGCCGCGCGGTACGTCTCGGACCGCTTCCTGCCCGACAAGGCGATCGACCTCGTGGACGAGGCGGCGTCGGCGCTGCGCCTGGCGCAGGAGAGCAAGCCGGACGAGCTGGAGCGGCTGGAGCGGGCGGTGGTGACGTTGGAGATCGAGCGCGAGAGCCTGCGGCACGAGACGGACGTGTTCAGCGCGGAGCGGCGGGCGGGGGTCGAGGCGGAGCTGCGGGCGAAGCGGGACGAGGCGGCGGCGCTGACGACGGTGTGGCAGGCAGAGCGGGCGCGGCTCGAGGGCATCAAGGCGGTCAAGGAGCGCCTGGAGGACGCGAAGCGGGAGCTGGAGATCGCGCAGAGGCAGGGTCAGTACGAGCTCGCGTCGAGGTTGCGGTTCGCGACGATCCCCGAGCTGGAGAGGCAGCTGCCGGGGGAGGGGGAGCGCGGGGTGGGCGAGGGCGAGGACGCGGAGGGCCCGCTGGCGATGCTGCACGACCGGGTGACGAGCGCGGATATCGCGAGGGTCGTGGCGAAGGCCACGGGTATACCTGTGCAGAGCCTGCTGAAGGGCGAGAGGGAGAAGCTCGTGCATGTGAGTGCGCTTTTGGAGTGGTTGTTTGGGTGGGGGACAGAGCTGACGCCAATGATCCCGCGTGTAGATGGAGGATGCCTTGAAGAAGCGAGTCGTTGGGCAGGACCACGTTGTCGAGGCCGTCAGCGATGCTGTGAGGATCTCGCGTGCGGGCTTGCAGGCGCCGAATCGTCCCGTTGCATCCTTCCTGTTCCTCGGACCGACCGGTGTTGGCAAGGTGCGTTTCACTCTCGTGGTTTTCGATTCCTATGAGACTCAAAAAAAGGACAGACGGAGTTGTGCAAAGCACTGGCGCAGTTCCTGTTCAACGACGAGCAGCGTGGGCTGTACGTGTTGTCGATTTATCCAGTAGCGTATGTAGCGGACAATTGATTATATTGCTTGCAGGATCAACATCAACATGTCGGAGTACCACGACAGACATACAATCTCTCGACTCATCGGTGCTGCGCCCGGTTATGTGGGTTTCGAAGAGGGTGGCCAGCTCACAGAAGCCGTCCGTCGTAAGCCATATGGTGAGTCGTACCTCCGCCAGCTCGTTCACACATCGACGTTGACCACGGGGCCACGAGCGCAGCGGTGATCCTGCTCGACGAGCTCGAGAAGGCGCACAAGGACGTCGCGATGATCCTGCTCCAGATCCTCGACGAGGGCAGCATCACCGACTCGCAGGGCCGCAAGGTCGACTTCAAGAACACGATCATCTGCCTCACCTCGAACCTCGGCTCCGACATCCTCGCGCACGCGTCCGCGTCCGACCCCGAGTCTGGCGCGATCGCGCCCGAGGCGCGCGCGGAGGTCCTCGAGCGCACGGCGGAGTATTTCCCGCCCGAGCTGCTCAACAGGCTCGACTCGATGCTCGTGTTCAACAAGCTCTCCAAGGCGTCGATTCTCAAAGTCGTCGACCTCCGTCTGGCGGACGTCGCGGAGCGCCTGAGACACAGGCGCATCGTGCTCGATGCGGACGCGGGCGCGCGGGAGTGGCTCGTCAGGGAGGGCTACTCGGAGACGTATGGCGCGCGGGCGATCGCGCGCATCGTGCGGACGGAGGTGCTTTTCCCGCTCGCGCAGAAGCTGCTCAAGGGTACGATCAGGTGCGTTTGTTGTTACTTTTCTCCTTCCGGCAGTTGTGACGTCCGGTGGGCCGTATGTAGGTGCTGACCAGCAATGGCGCTTCGTTTCTGCTGCAGGGATGGCGACACGGTGCAGATCCGTGCGTCAGACGATGGGAAGACGCTTGGGATCAAGGACAACCACCCTCCCGACCCGACGATCGCGACGAGCGCGGCGCCCGTTGAGGCTTCAACGTTGGAGAATGAGAATGACGACGAGAGCGGGACGGCGTCGACGTGAGTGACGCATAATGATAGGGCAACAAAGCAAGCAGTCGACCACGGACCGAAATATGCGCCTCATTGGTTGATCCCATACGCATAGCCCCATCATCACTAGACAAGACGCTGTATCCTAATCCTATGGGACGCGGAACCAGTAATAGGTTTGGATCGGATGATCACCACTCAATTGTAGCATTAGCACTGACCTTCGAGGATCTCTACTTTACGCGCAAATGTATTCACACTCCCTCCACTCAGACTCCAGAGATGATTTGACTGGACTTGCGCCTCGTCCGCACGACTCGGGCTACTCACTGTATATTGACGAAACTAAGCAGGTGCAAGACCATATGGCTCTCTCGCCGGACCCATGTCACAACCAGGGTGCCGCGGCACTACTGCGAACGGCGGGAGGTTAAGGTTAAATGGTGCGTCGTTCAACGGGTCAGGCTACACTGTATCTCCTCGAGCTGCTGCCTTGATCAGCCTGTTGTCCGCCGTCCTAGTTTCGTGGCTCGCGCTTCGGGTCCTTGAATGTCTGAATCTCTCTCGACACAACACCCAACGAGCACGAAAAAGGAATTCACGCTGCTGGCTCCCGTGGCGCGGTTTCAGGTCGGGCGACCGTCATCCGGCGCAAGCCTTACCCTTGAGTGCGGCGCTCCGCTTCACACGGGGACCCCACTCACCTCTTTGCGCTGCACATTACCTCGTACGTGTGCTTGAGGAGGGGGTTCCCTCTCTGTTCGTGCTCACTTGAGCTTGAGGGTTAGAGCGTTAGCGTCGCGTGTCTCGGCATGCTCGTAGTTTGACCGCCAGAGGCATTCAACCGACGACCGGGCGAATTTTGAAAAATTCTCCACACGCAGAGGACGAACCAAATGCCCAGTGGAGCGCTACGCGTCCCCCAGCGCTCTGCAAGTCGAGGAAGTTACTGTAACCAGGCGAGTGCTACAGCCAAACGTTGCCTCGCTCAGCGCTCGCGGGTCGACCGTAACCGCCATCGCCGGAATCGATATTCGGAGCGCCAATGGCGGCTGTCCCTGCATAAGCTACATCATCGCGCGCGCGGCGCGCATTATCCGCCCCGAATGGACCGCAGAGGCTCAAACCTGACCTGACTTAGACTCGTACTTGAAACGCCCACCGCCTCGAAGGCGGTCGCAGTCGCAGGCCCAGTCGACCTCGCGCTCCTCTCCTCTGCCGGCGTTCTGTGCCAGTGCCCTTGGGTTTGATGGAAGAAGTGCATCGCAGCCTGCGCAGGACCGCCGCCTCGGATAGTCGCAAATGTCACGGTGGAGCCCGAGCCCAGCGTGACCAGGACGACGGTGTCGATGTCGCGACTCGGCGAGAGTGGACTCGAGCAGTGTGGCCCCGTGATCCCAGCACCGCACTCCCCGTGCATCCGCCGCGCGTTGCTCGGGGCCACACATGTCTCACTCCAGCCTTGCTCTTACTCGATGCTAAGCGCTGAGCGATTTCCTCCGCCGCACTACACTGCGTGCGTTGAGGCCTCACCCTCTCTACTACCATCCAGACCTCGGCCATCCGAACTTTTGCTCAGCGCTCCATAGAGACGAGAGTCCGCGAAGGATGGTTAACTGCGCAGTGGTAGGTGTACTGTGCCTGATTTGCGCCCGCCGCGCATCGCGCGGCTCGTGAATATCAAGATCTGGGTGCGAAACCGGGATCCGACGCGCTGATCCCCACCTCGTGCGCGATACTGCCTGCGCCGTTGAAACCAGGTTGAAACCTATCCGTACGCGCGCGTCATCGCCATTCCCCGAACTGAATGTACTTAAGTGCCTCTCGTCGCATCCTCTATTCCCCGTGCCCGGTGCCCCACATTGTGCCTTCTGTCTCCTCCGTCTCTTCCCCTTCTGTCCCTGTTCGTTCTTCGCCTGTGCTGCGCACAGTAGTTACCTTTTGACATTCCCGTTAAGTTTCCACCCACGACAACCATGAACCGTATCGTGTACCTCGCCGTCGCCCTCTCCGTCCTTCTCGCCCTCCTCGCCGCCCCCGGGGCCGAAGCCGTCCCTGCGCCCCGCGCTGCTGTGGAGAAGCGCACGTCCGCGAGCGACATCAAGGCGTACCTCGCCGCGCACAACAGCTTCCGCGCGAAGCACGGCGCGTCCGCGCTCACGTGGAACAACACCCTCGCCGGGGCGGCGCAGAAGGAGGTCGACCGCTGCGTCTTCCAGCATTCGGGCGGCATCTTCGGCCCGTACGGCGGTACGTCGCAATCTGCGCTTGACTCTTGCGCCTGCGTGATCAGGGTTCGTCTGCTCACGCGTCGCTGCACTGGCAGAGAACCTCGCGGCGGGCACGGGCGACTTCAAGATCGAGGACGCGATCCGCTCGTGGACCAACGAGGCTCGTGAGTGTTCTTCTGATGTGCCGGATTAGCCATGATGCCGAGGGATTCTGAGTCAGGCTGACCGGACTCGGACGCCGCAGCCCAGTACAACGCGAAGGACCCGCAGCCGTCGCACTTCACGCAGGTCGTGTGGAAGGGCAGCAAGCAGCTCGGGTGCGCGGTCAAGGAGTGCTCGAACATCTTCGACCCCAAGTACGGCGTACGTCGTCTCGCATCGCGCCGTGTCTGTTCTCCGGGCTTTACGACCGCTCACTTCGCTTAATGCCGCACACTCCAGGTCGCGAAGTTCTACGCATGCGAATACTACCCGGCCGGAAATGTCATCGGTAGCTTCCCGTGCGCCTCGTCCCTCTCGCGACTCCGCGTTTTTTGTGTTCCTTGCTGATGGGCCTCGCGTCGCGTCAAACAGGAAGAACGTCCAAGTGTAAACCTAGACTCTGAGGCTGCCACACGGCCCATGTCACACTAAGCTCCAGGGAGATGACGGTGATGGCTGTTTGCCCAACATCCGCGCCACTGCCACCGGTGATCCAGAGGAGAGAGCAGCGTCGCGACTCACAAGGCCGCTGCCCCTCAGCAAAGTCAGCAGTCGTGACAGCTAAGTACAGCCAGTCGAGGCATGCCCTCATCGACGTTGTATTCGTGCGCTGTACCTACTTGCACCCACATCAGAAATACATCGTATTGCCTCGACCGCCAATATTCCATTCGCCCTTGCCGGTACGAAGCGTCCCGGGCCCTCTGCCTGAGCTTCCGTACGGCGTGCATTACCTGTCGCTGTCACCCTCGCCCTTCCCCCTTCCTCCTTTCCCGCCACACAGCCAAAGTCAACTCACTGCACCCGTCCCCTACCCCCGCATTTCCGCGGCCTGAACAAGACGCGGGTCTGCGGCGTGGGCAACGCGGTCATCGCGACGAACACGTCGGGCGTGCGCACCCCGTCCCCGCCAAGCCGGAGGTCGTAGTTCAGGACGACGTACGGGAGCACCGCCTTGAGCGCGTGCGATGCGAAGTGTCGTCCAAGGCTGCATAGTATGGCGTCGTCCACGTCGACGTCGGCGCCGGCGTAGCGGTGCTGTGCGGTGCGGTGCAACCGAACGCGACGTCAGCGCCCGCCAGACAGAGATAAGTAAGTGCCACAACCACCACCGGGAGGACAACGCACCAAGCGTGCACGCCCCATGGCCGAACGGCACGTACTCTGGGGACGTGCTCGTGAACTGGCACCGCGCGCCCTCCCCCTCCCTCTCCCGTGCCCTCTCCCTCTGCCTTCCCCAAACGCATGCGCGCGTAGCGGGACGCATCGAACGCGCCCGCGCGGTCGCGGACCGCGCTGTCGTGGTGCAGCGTGGGGTCCTTCATTGCCTTGCGGCCCATAGACACTGGTGGATGGGCCGGTGTTAGTGCCAGTGCCGGTGACGCGTGGGAAGGAGAGGCCGCTCTTCGATGAGGGGTTGGAGGTATGGCAGGGCACGTTCGGTGTCGTGCTTCACCAGATTGCAGAAAAACGCGACAATCCTGTTCATCCGTTGATGAACCATAGCTAGTCGCCACATCAGAAGGGGGCACGGCAGCCCGCGGTTTGGGGAACCTGGGGAAGAGGCGCAGGACGACGACGGTCTTCATGATGAAGTCCGCCGCGAAATTGACGGCGGGAGTGAGGTACTTACCCCTCGTCGCGACCTGCCAGTCAAACGAAGTTGGCAATTTTAGCAGACGTGAGCATTTTTGTGCCAGGGGGGAAAGCAGGGGTTTCTCATACAATGGGAGGCCCACGAAGGCCCGGTTGCTCATGCGCGCGGTGATCTTCTGCAAGACCGGTATGACTTCCACATTCGTCCACTCTGCGCATGCAACCGAGTCGGATTCACGTGAGTTCAGTGATACACGCTCCACGAGCTTACCGCCGTCCTCTCTCGTCGCGCTGTGATATTGTACGGCAAGCGCGACCTCGTCGATGACGGCCGGGAGCAGGGTCTGGAGCCTTCGCGTGAGGCTCTCCTTCCCCACACCGCTGTGGTACTGCATAGTCCTTGACGACGACGGTGTCTAGCAGATGCTCGGACTAGAGGACCTGCGAGACGATTACAGTACGCCCACCCCCAATCTCAGCATTTTGCTCCCACGCGCAGAATGCGAGTGACTATGCTGAAGACCGCCGCACCTCTTGGCCGCCCGCAAGCGCGGTCGTCCCCGCGCTTCGCAAGCTCCTCGACCAGCTCGCGCCCAGAGACGACGATGAGCCACTGGTCTAGCGCAGCGATCTTGAACGTCCCGGTCAGGTACTGTAGAGGAACACGGTGAGCGAGGCTACCGCCAGCCTGAGCGGAACTGGCGAGCAAGTGGGAACTCAGAAGCGAGACGCACCTTCCTGTACGCCTCCTCGAGGACGGCCCTGCAGTCGCCTCGGAGCACGCGGATGCCAGCCAGCCAGGACGAGCCCGGGAGAAACGACGCGCCGAAAGTGGGAATTGCGCGGCGCTGTGGTAGTCATGGGCAGAAACACTCAATATCCAGCACCCAGCACCTGGCAGGAGGGGGGGGAGGGGGGGGGAAGGGTTGTGGCCGGAGGAAGAGGGTGGTGTGACTTACGGGGCCGGTGAACCATGGCACGGCATAGTTAATGATTCCGACGGCGAGAACCGCGAATAAGAATGACGTGTAGCCTTTGTCCATGCGAGGCCGTAGGGGGTCCGCGTGCGAAGGAGGTGCGTGCGAGTATTTGTGGATGGATCCGTTGGAGCCCCGTCACCCCAAGGCAGAGAAGAGTCGAGTCTGTCAGAGTCAGGGTGCTCCGAGTCGGGGATGGGCAGACCCTTAGGCAGCGAGCGAGCGAGAGAGGCTGCAGTCATGAATGTTATCGTCGTCTTCGATAGCGTGGTGCGTCGCTGGTGCTCAATCGGCAGTGGGATTACCAGTGCCAGCGGCGCGGCCGCCACTGAGCTACCGCCATTATCTGAATGTGGTAACTTTAATTCCGGCATAGGACAGTCAAAGGACTGGCCTTTAAAGATATAAATAGGAGACCAGGCGCGTGTACCAACGGATACTTGTTCACATGGACGCATTGTGTGGGGAGAAGGGGTGGAAGCCAGGAGGTGGTTATCGACCTGCCAAATCGACTCCTCGGCTGCACAACATTAGCACCGACGGCAAAAGCCGGCGACCTGGTTGAACGCCCAGGGCGCCAACTTTGCAATTTCAGGCATTCCTTATTTACTGACTTGGAGCTCTCAGTCACCGACGACTTAATATTGACCTCGCTCTGCTTTTGGAAAGCGAGCACTTACTCTGCAAGATTGTAGGTGGTTCGGGTGATGCTATTGCCCTCGCCATCTCTTCTATTCAACAGGGTATATAAGCTACTCAAACCATCTTCAAGTTGCAGTTCCCCGGGCGGACGATCGTCGAGGCTGTCTATTAATGTTCGACTTCCATGCATATTGACCGTGGTCAGCTAGCCAGTAGAGACAGATGTACCCATATACCTACAGCTTCATCTGGGTCGCGCACTCCTGTGCGTCGCAGGAGCTTTTCATCGTCCATCACACCGCCGGAGGACCCACATGTGGAGGTAGAGGCACAGGCTCAGGTGAGCGACTCGACGTCGCTCCAGGGGCAGACGAAGGGCCGGGGCTGGGCGCGGACTCGGGCTCAGGCTCATGATCCTCGAGCTCGAACCACTCGAGGGCGACCAGCCTGTTCGCGGTCTTGGGGATCTTGCCTATGTTTCCGTGCTTGCAGATCTCCTTATGCCTCGCCCAGTGCTTTGGGGCATCATACACCACGCATCAGACGTTGCCATCAGCACCGTCCGAGCCCGAGCTCGAGGATGGATGTGTGCAGTACTAGTGCTCAAGAAGACGCACCTTCACCTGACACTGCTTGCTGCAGTAGCACCGTTTGAGGTCAGGCGGCCAGCTCCCAGACCACGCCTTGAGCGACGTGCTCGACTCCGACGCCTGGGATTGGGATCGCCGGGATCGCGCCCCGCACCCCTCCGCGCCACACGCGTGCTCGAGAGCGTCCACGTTCCGCCGATTCCGACTCGGAGAGCCCTTCGCGCCTCCGCATACAGTGCCTCCAAGCACGCGTCGATTGCGCGCCACAGCGGCCTGTACCTCTCCGTGCGCGCGACGAGCTCGCGAAAGGCCACGCTGAGCCCCTCCGCGATCTCGTGCCCGCAAGCCCCACACGGAGCATGACGGGCGAGACGTGCCCGCGCCGCACGCTCCTACTCGCCGCGCCCAGCGATCGTGTGCGCCGGGTGGCCGAGGCCCGCGTCGAGGGTCTGCCGCTGGCGGTGATACCGCTCATGTACCTGGTGCGGGTGGAGGCGGTGGGTGTCTGAGAACACGAGAACGCTGATGAGGGCATGGCTTGGGGCAGCAGGGGGGGGGGGTGATGCGGCTCGTGCAGGTGTAGGTGTAGGAATCGGATGAAGAATTCAAATAGTGGGACGCACCTGATGGCAGTCTCGAGCACGGCCTGGGGCCAAGCCTTAGGATCGCCGACCTTCCACTGATTCAACACGCGCACGCCAGGCCACTCGGAGAGGTACTGGGCGCACGCGTTCAGTTCGAGGTCTGTGGGGCGGTAGTGGAACGAGTGCTTGTCTACGTGGTCGGAAAGGCAGGCGGCCATAACGACAACATAGTCTTCGATGTTGGGGAACGTGACGCGTGGGTCTTGATCGGGGTCGAACTTGTCGTAGGTCGAGTTGCTCTGAGACATGTCCGCCCTGCAAGATGGTCGCTGGGAGGACGACGGATGAATGTCTGAACAGCAGAGAGTAGCAGCGGAACGCGCGCGAGTAGCACACGCGCACGACAACTCCCGAGATCGGCTACGGCCACCGCTTTACGTTACCCGCCTGAGGCTCCAACAAGTTCACCCCGCCAACTGGCAGTGGGTGCATGGCCTGTGCGGGCATGCGCGTCCCATTCGACGCAGGGGGTGCGTGAGGTCATTCGAGTAGCTTGGATGAATACAGCGGGTTGCAGACCTGGCATGACAGAACTGGATGGAAGGACGAAGAATTAAATATACACCTGCTAATGAGGGACAACTTGCCGAGGGGGCAGACATCAGACATGAGAGTGGGCGGGAGGCATGGGGAGCAGCTGGGATCCCGTTAGCGCTGGAACCGGCAATGCGGTTTGAACGCATGATATGTCAAGACACTCGCCGCCTTCCATCCACATCTGAAACACTCGTACAGTGCCCGTCTTCTCTTTGAATCCTTCGCGAGGACGTTCTCCCGCCCGTCTTCTGCCATTCCTTGTCACAGTTGGATCTCTCCTCGTCCACCGTAGTCCATCCCTGCGATCTGGGCCTGCCATCGTCGGCTGCTGTATCTCCTCGCCACGTCCCGGTTTTCAGTTTCCATCTAGGCGCTGGAGTTTTTAATCTGCTCGTCATCTCCCAAGCGTCTCCTTGCAATTCCGTACGAGCGATAGGATTCGAAACACCGTGGCGGGAGGATACAAGCCCTGCGTACTACATGACACACCAGAGACAGAGACAGAGACAGAGACAGAGACACGATGCGTGATCGCCGGCCGACCGACGCCTAACTCTGAGGGCGGTACTCCCCGCCCATGTGCTGCAAGAACAGCCCGTTGTGCGACGCCTGCAGGCCGTCGATGACCTTCAACTGCTCCCCGACCGACTCTTCCGGCGTCTGCGGCGCGACTTCGAGCCCGGTCTCGCGCTTCACCGACGCAGCCAACTCCTGCAGGCTCTCGACCACAGCCGTGCCTGCCAATGCCCCGTGGTCGTCAGCCACGGACTTGGACCTGGAGAAGACGGGAGACGGACCGACATATGCACATATCGAAACCCGTGAAACACACAACAACGAGAGACGGAGACGCACCGTTCGCACCGGCAGTGGCCGAGCAGTCGACCATGCCCGGGCAGAGGGTGACGACGACGAAGCGCTCGGCTTGGAGCTTGACGGCGAACTTGGTGACGGCCATGTGCGCGGCGGCCTTGGTCATGGCGTACGCGACCATGTGCGGGAGGTGGAGGGCGCGCGTGGTGGCCATGTCGCCGGCCCCCGAGCCGATGACGACGACCTTCTTCAGGTTCGCGGCGGACGCGCGCAGGAGCGGGAGGAAGGCGGTGATGGCGTGGATCGGGCCGAGGCTGTTCACTTTGTACTGTGGGCGCGGGATGAGCTGGGGCTGGAGCCGACGGCGACGGCGGCGCGTTGGATAATCGTGACGTACCGCAGAGATGAAGGCGGCGTCGAGCTCCTCCATGTTTGCACTGGGAGCGCGCAGGGGTGAGGCTAGGGAACAACGCGGCACGCACGGAGGTACGGTATGGGTATGGAGGGTCACGCACTAGTCGTCGTAGCCCTTGTTGGTGGAGAGTGACGTGTTCGCAGCGTTGTGGATCAAGCAGTCCAGCTTCCCGCCAGTGATCTCGGAGACTTGCTTCGCAGCGCTCTGTGCCGAATTCGAATGCCACCGTGTCGTCAGCTCGTAGGGTAAAAGGAAATATCAAAATCACGCAGGAGAGGAGGGGCACGGCACCTCAAGGCTGTTGTAATCTACCACGTCCCCGGGGATTATGTGGATGTTCGTGAGGCTCGCTGCCAGAGCCTTCAGATGTGTCGATCCTTCTGGGTTTCTGACCACGGCGAACACCACCGAGTCCGGTCGACTGGCCTAGAAAAAAAACAAAGGGTAATCAGCTACTAGTCGAGTGGTATCGCGAGGAGGTCCGAGTCAAGTAGTCTCACCAGCTGGCGGACGTACTCGAGGCCAATGCCGCGAGAACCACCAATGACTGCGTACGAGGGCATTTTTACAACGCTGACGTCGAATTCACGTTGAAAGATGGAGGAGTGGTGAGAAGCGTCGAAATGGTGCAATGTTCCTCTAAGTCTCCATCCCAAGTGTTCTCATACACGCTGCCTTGCGCGCCGTGTACCACCTCGGCCCTACCTGGTGGCCGCAGAGAGGTCAGATTGAGGGTTGTGAGCTTTTTCCGCCTACTCTACCGTCCAGTCAAGTTCCTGGACGGCCTCAGCTGAGCGGGTCGGGCCGGTGCATCAGCATCTTTACATTTGAAGCCTGAGGGCTTCGAGAGCCTTCCGAAGCACCAGCCTTCAAGGCGGCGGCTGCTCAGAACCGTTTATGCCCTGGGGCGATCAGGATGCTTACCCCAGCTCTACTAGATCCTACGTCGCCAGGCGCACCATCGAATCCGAAGCCGAGAATGAAGCCTGCAGCCTACATTCGACGGGCTACAGCCCTGGGCCCGAGTTCAGACAACGCATTCTAGCAAATATCGTCAGCACCGTCTCGCATCGCGGGAACGAGGGGACGGACCACATGCCTCTGCAGACTCAGAAAGTTGACGGCGCGAGGGCCGACCACCCCGTGGACATGCCCGGAGCCCGCTCACCATCGCTGAGTCAAGTCCTCAACAACCCCCCTGCCGCGCCGCGCTTCTCGAACAGGACCTGTACGTACTGGATGCACGCACCAGCATATACATCAGCCCACGCACGTCTTCGTTCGCACACCGGTTCAGCGAGGGAGAGAAGGTGCGGGTCCTCGCAGCCGAGCAGCTCCCCTCGGACTCACGAACGCCTGGCGTGCACCAGTGGCGTGTTCCACGAATACAACTTGAAGTTCCTGCGCGATAGAAGAAGATCGCGGCGAGATGGCGGTCATCCCTTTGTGTGCGGAGAGTTGACAGCCTGGCTCCGGGTTGAGGTCGAGAAGGCGTACGACTTGGAAGCAGTTGGTCGACCTACATACTGCATTTGCCACCGCGCATACTCACTGGGAACAATCGCTTTACACTTCGTCTTAAATCATGAATACGAACATAGACTTGGAAGAAGACCATGGTGAAAGTCATCGGAAAGTGATCAGCTAGCGACTCGTTGGAAGGATCGACTCGGATTTACCGGATTTTAACAAGCCAAATACTTGGAAGTATCAACTTAAAATTCCAGTATACTCTGTGCCTCATATGTGCGCTCGCGAGGGAGAAGAGGCGAGTGAGCATGAGAGAGGTGCAGGTATTCTTGCTACGCTGCGGATTGGCCTCGTCGCTGTCGGCCTTTGCCGATATCACATGGCGCCCGGCAGCACACTCACCATCTGAACTTGAACGACGACCACGACGGTCACGATGGCCAAGTCCACAGGATGGGACCCCGTCCTCCTCATCTCCCAGG